>CAVNYN010232074.1:0-31258 GCA_963692815.1 Nyctanthes arbor-tristis
ATACCCTGATCTTGCAAAATATACATATGTACCTCACAGTGAATTTTACAGACTGATCCTTGATTTGCTTTCGAAGAAACACAGGTTATAACTTCAAATCCTCTCCCAATCAATTCTTTCAGCACTTTAGAGAGGGCCAACTCTTCCAATTTGAAACTGCTTTTGATTAGAATTTCCACACCATTTTGGCATGAATGAACTTGGACAAAATTAGGCAATCTAAGGTTGTCTGAACAAGACCACCTCTTTAGCTTGTCCCTATGAGAACGTAGTTCCCCTATACTCTTTTGCATATCCGTTATGTAATTTACTGTCCCTTGAACTTGATCTGATATCGGAGGCTTAGTACCCTAAAACACCATGAACACAAGAATACATATATGTGTGTGTACATATAAAAACAAAAATATATATATACGAAATCTTGTTCCTCCAATAACCTAGCTAGGAGTCTACTAGACTAGGGTAAATCCTTTGGTTATCTTTGGATCTTATATATTTGGATATTCAAACAATTAAAACAAAGCCTTAGCAATTTTGTTTTAATTAATTACATATCCTCCCGATTTTCCATTTAAATAATATGGAAAAAAAAAATAAGTAGAGGAAAATGCATTGTAGTTCACAATTTGAGTTCACCTTCACATAATCTGGAGGAAGCAGCGATCGAAGAGAAGCATAGAGATTGGCCAGTTGTTGTCTTCTCTGTCGTTCGATATCTCTATGAGACAACTTCTTAATATCAGATTCAGTAAGCATAATTTGTCCCTTGTTCTCTTGAATATCTGATGATATCGGCTTTCTAGTTCCAATATAATTTCCATCCACTGAAGTATGACCCATAGTCAGATCTTGCAGGATTTGATCTTGTTGTAAAGCAGAAGAGGGCTGAAAATTTTGATATGGAAACATCTCGTCCAGGATTCTCAAATCAGTCCTTATGCACTGAAAGGAGTTTTGTAAAGAAAAAGATTTGATTCTTAGGGTTCCCAAATCTTTTGTTATGAGCTGGCAGGCCCTCAATGCTACGATTATCTGCAATATCTCTATAATAAACTAATAGATTCGGGGAAAGACCCACCAGCAAAATCTTGACAAATTTGTGCACTTACTGAGCTGTACAGATTATGCCCGGCTAATATGAGGTTAGCTTTTTGTTTTAAAACATAAACATAATCACTGAATTAAATGAACTATGTAAGTGCATAATTCTCCTAAGCCCAACTAGATATTTATCGTTGTATTTCCTCAGTTTACTACTTAATTTTTCCTCACAATAATTATAATTCCTAACTAATTATTTTGCATATACATATATCTTGATTCTGTTAATTATATCGAAAAGCAAATTAATCAATTAGCGTACATGATCAAGTAAAGCACAATTTTTATCTACCAATCAAGGCGTTGGATGCCAACAGTAAGTCAGTAGTCAATGTTAAAAAATTGTATTCTTTAGGAAATGAAATTGATGGCATAAAGAGACATGTTTGATGCACAAAGTAAAAAGTATGTGTTTGGTGAATTTGAAAAATCTTACAAAAGAATATATTTATGGCTTATGGGTGTACAGTATGAAAGTGACAAAACTAGACTATTAGATAGATCCCAACCACACTAATCAAGAATCCACATTATTATCTACTTAACATCACTTGGAGCCACCCACAATACGCCAAGTGTCTTATTAATTAAAAGTATTTAATTAAAACATGAGATACTTTGATGATATATGATCAAAAGTGCATCTTTTACAATACACACTATGAGTGTTTAAACATTTTTGAAATCCAAATATTTGTTTAACTTTTTAACTTTGATGCAATCTTGTTCCATCATTTTTTTTTTTTTAAAGCTTGTGTGATCCACTATTTTTCATTTATGGGGCTTTTGTCACTCTGACCATGTCCCATATCTTTTTCGTGCAAATGACCACTGACCAAAACACTTTTATAGTGCCTGTATTGTCCTTTGCATGTTTTCATGGCTTTTGTATCACTTCGCAGTTGCCCTCTAAAACACAGAGGCTGAATTTTTTATCGAGAAGAACAACCTTGTAAAAAGTTACTTATGGTGAGATCTAAGCTCATAATCAGTGTATTCTCTGTCATTATACGCCATAAGCATAAGGTTCAATTATCCAGTGAGTTGATTAATCCTTTCATTCATAATTTTTGTAGCAATGCAATCATGAAGATTTTGTCTTATTAGCCAAAGTCTATCAAGAGTCTGGTTAGTTTCTACAATTCTTTGACCAAGTCGTGGAATATCTATGTGATAATATGGCTTAAAAAGATTCGAGTCATAATGAATCTACTCAAGGTGTCGACCTGGATTAGGTTGACTGATTAGAACCTGAAGTCTAGATGGATTACTAGAAATCATCTCAACAGGCATGGCTTAAATTAGATATGTGTCAAACTCAATATTATTTGGATGCGTGACACTTAATTCAAGGGGATCATAAGGATAGAAATCACAGTTGCTCAACCAAACTTTTAAACTAATTGCTCAATAATTCAGAGATATAGCTTTAGAGTTTGATAGTTGCTATCGTCAAAATAGTGAGTAATGATAGATTGAAATCTACCTTTATAAGATGCATTAGAGTTAGCATAATTGATACGTATCTTAATACTTTAATGTTTTTCTCAAAGGTTCTTGATAATGTAGAAATCCAAAGTGCTAAGCCTCATAGATGCATATAAAACTGGAATTTAAGAAATTATATGTGATCTCTTCTTCTTGTTGAGTGGGATGTCTTCCTTGTTGGGTCTACCGCGCTTCTTGTTGATGCTTTCTTAGATGGATTCCCTAGTCGTGCCTCACAATTGTGTCCTGGTGTCTACTGGCAGCAAATCCTTCAAAAGACATTATGTCAACAATAAAGAACATGGCTCAGACAATGGACAAAGTGTTGATCCATACACATGGAAGGAAAATCAAATCTTTGAAGGCAAAGTTTTTAGAAAGTCGACATTTATTTATGAAGAAGGAATAAGGATGATAACTTCCTTATCCATTTAATTTACATCATAGTGGGCTATAGCCTTAGATTTCTACTAGAGAAAGCTTCAAGCTTTCATGTTTTTAGAGAACACCAGAAAACTATATGAAAACTCAGGGATCGTTGGAATTCGAATCCTCTTCTTTTGAGAGTAGTGCTCCTTTTATAGATACAAGGGCATCTACTTTACATAATAGACGGGTCCTCACATTACATTGTTTTAGCTACTTTCATAACGGAGGGGTCCTCACTTCAATAATACAAGAAGTGTCGGCACCACAGGTTTTTGCCAAGTGTTGGTGCTATGACGTCATCACATGCGTTATTCAAAGTCAGATGCCTTTTCAGGCTGTTTTGATACAGACTCTGCTACCTTTCCTTTTCCTTTATTGCAGTGTCCACATGCATGGTCTGTTCCTAGCACGTTCTTGATTGCACTGCACATTTGTCCTTTCTCTAAGTCTTGTCTATTCCATTCATCAAGATAGAATAGTTTTTCAAAGATTACAATTTTCTTTGTAACTTTTTCCTCCAGATGGATCTTGGTTAAGAAAGTCATTAAGATAAACTTGGATGTGTGGTTTGCCTTAATCTTGGAATTTGCATTAATTCTTGTAACTTTGTATAAGAAAGATATGAATAACTTTGATCTCCATGCTTGTAGAATTTCTCCTGTAACCTGAATTGGTTCTTTAACAACAAGTGTTGCCAAGACTTTTTCTTGTGAAGCTACTCCAATTTCAATAAAATGATAACTTTTGTAAATTTTAGCTTCATTCCAAAACGGAATAGTACTGGTTATTGATAAGAAAATTGGCTTCCCATTGTTTTTGAGAACCTTAGCTTTCCATTTCAGAACTGATTTCACAAATGATGGATTTAAGGCCGAAATTTCTTTGGCATCCTGACTGAGGTATATGAACTTGATCAAACTATAATTAAATGATTCTCCCACATTTCGGATGATGTACTTTGGAAAAATATGAAATTTCCATATTCTTCACAAGTTCCTGCAAAAGGGTACTTGGAAGTAGCATCTCCAATTGCTCTTGCTTATGCTTCGAGACTGACAAAATTGGAGAATGGTGCTTTGATTACTGAAGGCTCTTTTTCAGTAGTTTCTTCTTTTTCAGGCTTAAGGTTGATCAATCTGCTTGGTAAAGGTGCAGGGGCTTTGAGAACATCTGTATAGCTCCTTCTTAGCCTTTGGTATGATTCGATCATTCCTTGGATCTTGGGAGATCTGATTACCTGCATTCTATATGGTTCTCTGGGTCTGAATCCTAATGGGAACAATGGGAACAGATCGGAAGAGCACATGTGCTGGACTGCTTTTGGGCTCACTTGATGGCCTTATTCTGTCCAATACTGATTGTATTCTTTTTTGGCTTCCTCAAAGGTTTTGAAGGACTTGTGTTTGATTGGAAGTCCTTTAACTTTGGGTTCCACTATTTTCATTCTTTATAGTATTCGTGATCTAGGCCGTCAAAGATCGCATAAAATTTCTTGTGCCCTATAAAAGGATTAAAAGATACTAATGAATTAAAATTTTGGACAGATGATAAGTCCAATATATCCGTTAGACCGGATGTGATTTTAGGCTGCTATGGCCTAAATTCTTGTTCATGGGTCTTTGGCTTTTGGGCCTTGGACTTAGTTTGAAGGATAATGTCCTTCTCTGTATCAAGCTTTTGTGGTTTTTCCACAGCTTGCATCTCTTTACCATCTACCGGCATTGAGATATGTTGTTGGTCAGCATTTTCATATGTTGATATTGCTGCAGAGTTTTCTAAGGATGATTTGTTTTCTTCCTCTCCCTTTGAAAATAGGGTAGCCTTTTGTTGATTGTAGAATTCAAGCTTTGTGTTCAGGAATGTTAATTCCATCATTTTTTTCTTAGACTTGAAATTCCAAGTTCTGGATTTTGTTGTCAAGTTCTTCCATAAGCAGAAGTTTTACTTGCATGAAACAATAGATAATTCTCTGGTTAAAAAGTCTGCTAAATAATTGTGTTCTCCTTTAATAGTTACAATATCAAAGGTATAATGACTAAACCATATCTGCCATATAAAAAGGTGTCATTGTTTATAATCTGCAAAATTGTTAGATTTCATAAATGATTTACAAGTAGAACTATTAGTTCTAATAAGAAATTTATTGCTAATCACATAAACACGGAATTTCTTAATAGCCTTTTTGACAGCTAAGATTTCTTTTTCATTTATGTGGTAATTCTTTTGTGCTCCTAGGAAGGTTCCTGAACCATATAAGCACAAATATTCTTCATCCTTATAAGCAGGTTTTACTTTAAGGACTGTTCTCCAATAATCTTCTGAGGCATCAGTTTCGATTATCATCTTATCATTTGGGGTAGGATGATAAAGGGGTGGTAGATTTGTCAAACTCTTTTTTAGCTTTTGAACATATAATGTATCAGTATGTGTCCATTTCCACAGCATATTCTTCTTTAGCTTCTTTTGAAGTAGTGCTCTCTTTTCTGCCAACCTGCTAATAAAATCTTGAGTATATGTTAGGTATCCAAGAAATCTTTGCAATTGTTTAGCATCTTGAATTTCATCAGGAAATTCATAGATGTGTTTAAGTATATGGGGTTGGAGTTCCTTACAACCATAAGCAACATTTAACCCTAAATACTTAATTTTTGTTTTGAATAGTCCTGTTTTCTTTTTAGAAAGATGTGGTTCATGATCATTTTCATTATCTGAAAATACTATAATATTAACTATGTAAACGCAATGATATTCTTGTAGTTCTCTGAAAATGTTATATATATGCCTTTGAAAGATTCTCGAGATCGGAAGAGCACACGGCTTGTTTTAAGCAAAATGGAACTACTTTCCACTGGTATTGTCCTTGAGGACAACAAAAGGCAGTAATAGGTTTAGATTTTGGGTCAAGTATCACTTGCCAGAATCTAGATTTACAATCAAAGGAAGAAAATACATGTTTTCTCTTATTAATACAAGAAGGCTTGCCATATTAGGGATAATGTATGCATCATCTTTAATAGCAGAGTCAACTGCTTTGTAATTGACTACATCCTGACTTCACCTCTTTTTTTCTACTTCTTTTCTTACCATGAAGGTTGGTGAAGAAAAATTAGACTTGGAGGGTTCAATGACTCTCATGTCTAGTAGCTGTTTGATTTGTTCTGCAAATTCTTGTCTATCTGTGGTGAATAGCACATTGCATTTGTTCTTAACTTACCGTTGAAGTCTTCTTTAAGTTCAATTATTGCTATCATATTACCTTTATTCTTGAATAGATCAAGTAGATTTTCTGAACAACATTCTTCTAGAGTCTTTAGGATTTGTTCTCTAAGAGAATTTATCCTAAATCCTTGTTCTTCTTCTTGGGTAATATTGACCATTCTGTTTGGTACAATATTATGTCCTTTGACAACCGAATGTTGCTCTTTTCCTCCAATTTTGTGCATTTCAAGGAATTTGTCCTGGAGATGATTGAATCTTACAGCATAACATTGTTTTTTTATCCAGATTTGTCTTTCTTGGATTCCAAAGCTAATCTTGTCTAAATCGTGCATAAATCTTTTATACAGCAAATAGAAGTTGTTACCACGAGTAAGATCTATCTCTGTTTCACTTTGGTAAATAGATGGAATTTTGAAATGATACTTGTTACGTAAGTCCTTTATTTCTATGTCTGTATTTTTTACAACTTTGTTAACTTTTACAGACGGTTGATCTACAATCTTAACATTAATTGTTTTATCAGAATATATCCAATATTCTTTAGATATAATCCATCTTGATGCTATACACATACTTGCTCATGTATCAAAAAAAGCATTTACGGTGTATTTGTGATAACCATCAAAATTCAATTTACATGAAATATAAATTGAATTGGGGTTAGTAATATTACCATATGTATTGGTACCTAGTTTGAAATTACTCATATTCTGATTCTGAAGTGTCTTCAGAAAATACCTCTGTAAGGTAATAAAGACTTTGTTGATCACTGGGATCTTCTATTAGGTAGAATCCTAGTTTCCCTTTTGGCTGGGCACTCGTTTGCATAGTGTCCTTATTCACTACAGATCTAGTATCTGCAGTTCTTCTTTTTCCTAGGGCAATACTTTTCTCTAATAGTAGTTGGTCTTCCTTCTTTGTTTTTTCTAGGACCTTCTTTGTTTTTTCTAGGATTATTCCTCCCCCTCTTTTTAAAATATTTTCCTTTAAAAAATATTTCTTTTTATATAGCTTCTTATATTTTTTGAAAACATATTTCGTTTTCTTTCGAAATTGCTTTCTAGGTTTTATAGTTGGAGGATAGCATCCATATGCTCCTGCAAGATCCTCCATGAATGGATCACAACTAAAATATGTTTTTAGTCTATTTCGAGTCATATGTTTCATTTGTCTATGAACATAAACACTTCTACAAATTTCATTCATGCAATTCTTGACTGTAGTAATAGCCAATCCTATAGATCCTTTAGCGGTTAGATGAAGTTTGTAGCCACTAGGTCGCCAATGACGACGAAGGCCAAAGGTCAACTAAGGTCAACGGTCATAAGGTTTTGGAAACGGGCACCCGAAAGCCTCGCCCAACTTAACGACCTAGCGACCATACGACCAAAAGACATGGAAATCCGTTCCAGCGACCTAAGGGACGAATCTCTCTCCTATCTCATTGCCAGGGTTCAGAACGTCTAGCCTCTACACCCAAAAGCTCAAAGCTCTTCAATCTACCTCTGCGACCTAGTAGACTTGTCACCTAAATAGCATCTTGGGAGCCACGTGGGAAATCTTATCATTTATGATATATTAGACTTCAACATTAAATGCAGATGGTGGTTACCTATCCTATGTATGGCTTAGGCAGCCATTAGTCAAAAGTAAAGGGTTTACCTAAGCCGATTTAACCCATATATCATTCTTTTGGGTCCAACATTAAATGCATGTCATCATTGTTCCCATGCAAATAGCAAGTTTATACTATAGATAGAGTAAATGAAGCCCAAAAGAAGGAGACCCAAATAAATTCTCATTCTTCTTGTCTTTGGCACATTTACTCTCTTCCATTTATTACAAACATTCCTTGCATTTATACATTAACTACACAAACCGATTCGAATACAAATTTCCCGCGAATACAAATCTTGTCCGTTGAGTCAAAGGCTAAATTTGATATCAACAAATTGGCTGTCTATGGAAAGGTCTACTAAAAGCTGTGTAAAAAACTCCCATCGAAAGAAAATGAGGGGAAAACGTTCATGAAGCTAAAGAACAAGAAGCAGTGATGCTAGATTGCCTCCTGTGTTTCAAAGGAACTAAGGCACAGCCAGTGCCATTCCCTCATGGCCCCCGGCAGCCACAGAGATTGAGGTCCTCCGGCGGCAAGCGGAAGCCCTCGCTGAAGAAGTATGGTGTTTTCAACAACATAACCCAACGTTCCAACAACAACTGGCAGGTTTCTCCCATGACAACTCCTCTTGGCGTGCAGAAAATACAGAAAGATCCCCAACAAGAATGAATCCTCCGAGAGAATGTGTTAGAAGAAGGTTGAGCTTCACCTCATCACAAAACTCCGGTCAGCCAGCCTCTTATGGCAGGACCACGCCGGTTCCCTCCAGAAACACGTCCGGAAGCAGTGTGTTCAAAGGCTGGGGCCTGGTCTACAGCGGAGACCTAGACAACCCAGGTAGCCTGAGCCCCTACAACCGGGCGGACTCAGGCAGAGGAGGAGAAGTCCAACGCCAACTCACCATTACAGTCATGCATCAAGTTTGCCTCCATGGACCTCCTGGAGCCAGCAACCAGTCCCTTAGCAAATCCATGAGCTGGACGAGTTGAGGAAGTGACTAAACGACCTTAAGCAAAAATAGCTGAAGGCAAAGGGAGCTGACGACCTATGGGGAAGGCCATTACCTTTCGACCTCACAATTTGAGAGGCCATTATGTCGTCCAAAATGAAACTCCCCCAGATAGGAACTTTCTATGGTGATTTGGACCCAGTTGCTTACCTCCACCGATACGTATCTTGGATGGAGCTCCAGAACGCAACTGGGGCTATCATGTGTAAGGCATTCGCACTTACTCTGGAAGGGAATGCACGAACCTGGTACGACAACTTGGCCCCAGGATCCGTACACAGTTGGGAGTAGCTTTCTTCTGAGTTCACATCCCAATTCATAGGGTCAAAGGCCAGAACAACCCCCAAGGAGATGTTGGGGACCATCAACTAAGGAAAGACCGAACCACTCAAGAGCTACCTAGACCGCTTCAACAGGCAGGTCATACTATGGAAAATGTGGTAGATGAATCGCTTTTGATAGCCGTCAAGTCGGGCTTTTATAAGGACACCCGTTTCTGGTGGGCCATGCATAAGGACCCTCCAAGCACTTATAGGGAACTTCTGAGGAGAGCCAAAAAATGCATAAGCGCGGAAGAAACCATCGAAGGGAGTGTAAGATCTGAAAAACCTCTGAAAGACGACAAGAAAGACCAAAAGATAAAAAAGGACTTACGACGAAGTGAAAAGCCGCCCAGCTCTACTAAACCCTTTATAAAACTCAACGCTTCCGTTGAACACATCTTCAACGTCCTACAGAACAATCCAATCTTGCCCAAGGCAAGGCCTATAAACAAATCATTGAAGAATGCCAACCAGTCCAAATACTACAAGTACCATAAGAGCATGGGTCACGTCACGGACAAATATACGCTCTTCCGATCTGGAGATCGAGAAGCTAATCGAATGGGGGTACCTGAGCGAATACGTGACAAATCACCAAGGGCAAAATCGACAAGCTCGTCCTACATAATCAACACCCAAGTCCCACAGAACCGACCTCCAGCTGAAATCTACGTACTTGTTGGCGGAAACCACGTCATGGAGGGATCAAAGAGATAAAGGTGAGGCCTCGTGAGAGAAGCCTAGAATTGCTACCACCTACTCACGGCACAACCCCCGTCTCTCAAACCAACTCGTTCTGCTTCTGTAATGAGGTTGTCTACGGCGTGCTACACCCTCACACAGACGCCTTGGTCATCACCATGTCAGTTTCAGGTGCAAGTACCCACAAAACCTTGGTATGCAATGGCAGCACTGTGAACATCATCTACTGGAAAACTTTCTAATATATGAAAATTGACCAGAAGAGCCTGAGGCCTTACGGCACCAGACTCCAAGGTTTTCGCAGGGATCATGTGGAAGCAAAGGGTAATATCGCACTCCTCATGGAATTAGGTGATGAGTCATACAAAAGAAGGATAATAGCGGATTTCATCATTGTGGACGTGCTTTCAAACCACAATGACATTCTGGGGCGCCTAATCTTTTACGAGCTCAGAGCTGCAACTTCAATCTATCACTACGTCATGAAATTCCCTACTTGCTATGGAATGGCCATTGTGCAAGGTGACCAACGGGCAGCACAAGAGTGCAATCTGGATTATGTACTGCCCCGCCAAAAATTCACACACTTAATTCCAAAAAGAAAGGAATAAAGTCAACAATTCACCAGAGCTCTTCTTGCCGATTCAATAAGAATGGCCCTTGCTCCCCTAAGAAGGGCTCAAACTACTAGAGTCGCAAAAAACCAACCTCCTCACCGACGTGTAATCCAAAGCAACAACAACAAAGACCAATCGAAGGAAAAGACCGGGCAAAATCCTTACCCAGTCCTCAAAGGGAAAGTGTTCCTCCATGGTAGGGCGGTCAAAAGCACAAGGATGATTGAGAAATACGCAGGAGACACAGAGTTGACAAGATCGGAAGAGCGTCGTGGAAAGGAAAAATGACAGATTTCAGGTACCAACTCTTAAATTTGTATTGTCTCCAACTTTTTGTAAACTGCCAGGTCGTTCACACGTTTGCGCGAGCTCTAGAGACTTTAGAGCCGCACTTTTGCCAATTAACGGTTGATATCTCAAAATGACAAATCGTTTATTTTCATTATTAGATACCCTACTAGAAACGAACACAAGACAAATCCGTAACAGACGAGTAAAAGGTTTTGCGATCAAGGTTAGAACGAGCTTCTAACCCGTAACCTAACACTCGAGTAAAAGGTTTTGATACTAAGGTTAGAACGAGCTTCTAACCAGCAACCTAACACTTGAGTAAAAGGTTTTGCAATCAAGGTTAGAAAGAGCTTCTAACCCTCAACCTAACGCTCGAGTAAAAGGTTTCGTGACTAAGGTTAGAACGAGCTTCTAACACGCAACCTAACACTCGAATAAAAGGTTTTGCGAGCAAGGTTAGAACGAGCTTCTGACCAGCAACCTAACACTCGAATAAAAGATTTTGCGATCAAGGTTAGAACAAGCTTCTGACCAGCAACCTAACACTTGAGTAAAAGATTTCGGGATCAAGGTTAGAATGAGCTTCTAATGCGCAACCTAACACTCGAGTAAAAGGTTTCGTGATTAAGGTTAGAACGAGCTTTTAACTAGCAGCCTAACACTCTAGTAAAAGGTTTCGCGACCTAGAATAGAACGGGCTTCTTACCAGCGACCTAACACACATTCAAAATGATTCGCCCAACCTAATCAAAAACTACAACTGAAACAAGCTTCTAGCCCGCAACTCTACATCCAAACAAAAGGCTCCACGACCAAAAGTTCAGACTAACTGTTTGCTACGCAACTTAACATTTGGAGCAAACCAAGAATTATCGGACGGGCGTGCCCCCACTAAGACGTATCCTCAATTCTTTACACCAATGTATACTCGACCGGAGACCAAAACGAGCTTCTTGTTGAGGTATCTTAATACTTGACCCAGAATTCGTACGAGGTTTTGCACCAGCAAGCAAAAGTGAGGACGAGCTCTTAGGTAAATGGTAATGACCAACGGTAAAACTATTTAAACAAAAGGAGCCAACAGTTGGAAAAATTCTTTACTTCATTTAAGAGTACAGATAGCAAAAGGGCTAAGTTACAAAAAACTTTTAAGTACGGCTCTCAGAGGCCGGAACCACATACCTTCCAACCGAAACATCGGCCTCAACTTCCGCAGCAGGAGCAACAGCCTCTACACCCTTTCTAGCAGGAACAGGGGCTTCTAACTGAGAGATGATCTCGATCTCATCTTCTTCGTTAGAGATCATATAGCCACAATCTTCCTTCAACCTGGCAACTTACTCTTTGAAGAAGGCCAAGTCACACTCAGGGCGCTTCCTCTTTGAAGAAGGCCTATCCTCAGCCTGTCTTAGGGCAAACTTATAGTTCGACCTCTCCACCACTAGTTGAGTCTCCTGGTCCTTACATTTCTTCTTCTAGGCCTGTAGCTCAACCCGTAGATCAGCTAATTCTCCCTTGGAAACATGAAGTTCTTGTTCTTTCTCCCTAAGAACAAATTCCATCTCATCCTTGGCCCTAATGGCCTCAGTTGTCTGGAAGGAGAGCTTCTCTTTCTCCCCAATGAAGTGCTCCACACGGGCCATAGCGTGCTCTCTAAAATGGCCGACCGAGCTCACATTACCGCCCTAGCCTACAAAAGTTCCCCCATTGAAGAGTTGACAGCAAAGCCTTCCCACTTCTTGGACCAGCCCCGCGCCACGTTATTCATAGTATCCATGATGGCCTTGGGTATTCCCGAGATGCTAGTGGAAAGAGGCTTCCTGGCCAAATTGAACTTGAACAGTGCCTTCGGTTTTTTGTTGTGAGTCTTCTCTAGTTCGGCCAGACGAACTGGATCTGCCGGGAGAAAAAGATCATCACACAACATGTCTAGTGGCCCCTAGCCAGGTCATTCCTTGCTGGCCAAAAGAGGCGTGTGAGCTGCTAGAGGCGAGTCTGTTAGAGGCTCCCAAATGGCCAATTGTCGTTTATCATGGCGCTCTGAGACGGCCATATCGTCAATAGTCACAGGCCGTTTTCTAGCAACCATCTGCTATCTTAGCCTTTTCTTCTCCTTATGTTTCCTTAAAGCCTCAACGAATTGTGCGGCAGTCATCATCCCTTCGGCTTGGTCACGAGCAGCTCTCCTTTTCCCTCACGTAGTTCTCTTCCTCTCAGTTTCATAAATGGCCCACCTTTAGAACTTGGAGTGATATTTTTCCCCTGAAAAGAAAGCCAAGTGTCAGGTCGTAGAAATCTTATGAGAAACAAGTCGTCAAGCAAGCAATAAAAGGTTGATGAAGTGAGCAGTCGCTTACAGTTGTCGGGGCCCCTGGAAATGTGCTAGGTCCTGGGAACAGACTGAACGGTGCTGACCAAAAAATCTTCCTCCATGGATTCCCCAACGTCGCGATGATGTTCGGGAATTTGGGCTACAATCTCTGCTGGCTCCTTAAACGACGGAGTTAGCGGCAAACCTCATTCAACACCTAGTAAGAAAGGGAAACGCAGTTAAATGTCTGTTCATCGGGCTGTGGGAATAACTTCATTGAAAGCACGCTTACTGGGTTCCATATAGCTCATAGGGACATTACCTCCTCACCAAGTTCCCCCAGAGGCTCAAGGTCCCAGCACGTAATAAAAGTTAAAGTCTTCAAGGCTCAAATATCCCTAACCTTTACGCTGCCAAAAAGTGAAGACCCCAATAATGGTCCTCTAGCTCGCAGGAGTAATTTGAGAACGGGCGATTCCCCAAAACATTAATAGCCGAATAACGGGTCGTGGGAGCAGAACGTGAAAACCAGCCTCGAACATCCTTATGTTCACTGTAATACATCCCCTCGGGGGCCATAAGCCCACTCTTCTTCATAAAGGACCCAAAGCGCAACACGGTCTAGAACGCGATAGTTTTTCAATTCGCTCTCCTTCACCTTCGAAGGAATATGTTTGCAAACCCATAGCCGGTCTTTATCTCGAATCGCCACCACCGGAGGCCTCCCGCTGGAACTAACTTCCGCTTCATCGCTCTCTCTTGCTCTCATCATCTGTCCATTCAAACTGGACCTCTAGCACTGGCTCCGGCGCTGGTCCTACCGCTTCCTCATCCGTAACTCCTTTTTCTACACCTTTCCCCAAAAGAAAACTCTCTCCACCCTCCATTTCATGATGCCCCTACAGATTCCAATTGCTAATAAGGGATTCCAATAGAAAAAATTCCCAAGAAACAGAAAGAAGAATAGTTACCTTTATACTGAGGGTATTCCGAAACCTTCAAAAACTATGTTGAAAATTCGGGCGTGAAAAAGGAAAGCTTTGAAAAACTAGCCGGTGAAATCTCTTTGAGAGTTGATTACAGAATACACAGAGATGAAGGGAAGAGAAAGTAAGGAGGTGAGGGTATAAATAGGCTAGTAAGAAGCGAAAGTGTGAGAAGATAAAAGAATGGCTGCCGCGTGTGTAACATTGGAAAACAAAGAGGCATCGGTCGGAATAATGATCACTACCTTTAAATCCCTAGAACACGCCATTCCGTTAGATGATCAACACATGGTAGAGGGCCCAACTTTGGGCGGCAAATAAATCTCAGAAGAAAGTTGTCACCATAACTTCAAGAACGCTAACCCTGAGGTCCAGGTACAGCGGCCTTAACGTGGCATTTTGTAGCTACTAGGTTGCCAATGACAACGAAGGTCAAAGGTCAACTATGGTCAACAGTCATAAGGTTTTGGAAACGGGCTCTCGAAAGACTCGCCCAACTTAACGACCTAGCGACCAGACGACCAAAAGATATGGAAATCCATTCCAGCGACCTAAGGGACGAATCTCTCTCCTACGTGTTGCCGGGGTTCAGGACGTCTAGCATCTACACCCATGAGCTCAATCTACCTCTGCGACCTAGTAGATTTGTCACCTAAATAGCATCCTGGGAACCCACATGGGAAATCTTATCATTTATGACTTATTGGACTTCAACATTAAATGCAAAGCGGTAGTTGCCCATCTCATGCATGGCTTAGGCAGTCATTAGTTAAAAGTGAAGGGTTAACCTCGACCGATTTGACTCATATGTCATTCTTGTGGATCCAGCATTAAATGTATGCAATCATTGTTCCCATGCAAACGACAAGTTTACACTATAAATGGAGTGAATGAAGCCGAAAAGAAGGAGACCCAAATAAAATATTATTCTTCTCATATTTGGCACATTTACTCTCTTTCATTTATTGTAAACATTCTCTACATTTACACATTAACTACACAAACCGATTCGAATACAAATTTCCCGCAAATACAAATCTTGTTTATTGAGTTAAATGCTAAATTTGATATCAACAAAGTTTATCTCTTGTTTGGAGGTTAATAGCTTTATTAAACCTTCTAATAATTTCAGTACTATGTGGAGGTGTTAGTTTTGCCAAAAGCTTCTCAAACATATCCTCGGAATTCATCAAGATTACCAAGTAAGATTAACCATTTCTAGTATTCAAATTGGTATTGATCAAAGTAATCCAAATCACATATTTGAATTCTTTCAAGTTGCATTTTAGCATTTTCAATCTTTTCAGTGGTTAAAGTTGACTGGTATGCAATATAAGTCTGTCTAGTAAACATCTGAAAGTTTTTTTCAACAATGTTAGTAATAAACCCAGTAAGATTAGATTGGTTTTTATTTTCTATTGAGGCTTCAAGCCAAAGTGCATTGACTTGCTTATTAGTTAGGGTTTCTAAGAAATTCTTAACATTTTCTCTAGCCGATGCCTTGATATAATTCCAAGTTGAAACTTTTTCTTTAGTTAGCTGTAGATTACCAATCATGGCCATAACTAGATTACTAAACCATTCTTTAATTGCTTTACTAGTATCAGTAATACAATCAAGGTCTAAAATTTGTGATGTATGTCCTGCAGTTTTAGGGATAAAACTTAAAGGAACATTTTCTCGTGAGTTCGTTACCTGAATACCTCTAGATGGTCTAGGGATATTATCACCAATAACTCTTTTTTCCTTCCATCTCATTAGAATATGATGGTTCTTCTTGTGATTCTACCTTGACCCTAGAATCACTTATGACAATTCCTCTAGTTCTACCAACTATAAGTCTTTGTGGGATTGTTATTTCAATCTCATCTAGTTCTAAGTTTTCTGAGGCTTCTTCCTCAGGTTCTTCTTCCTGTTTAATAGAGAAAATTTGTTCTTCTTGTTCTTCAAGAATAGTTAGTTAGTTACAATAAGATGTAATTCTTTCTAATTCTTTATCTTCAAAAGATAAGAGAACATTGAGTGTACTAAGGTCATCACCGTTTTGGTAATCCTCTTATATTTTTGTTCTGAAAATTTTCATTTAGGATACTTAAAGATATCTGCAAGCAATCCCAAATTTGAAGTTCCTACTTCAAATTGTCCAAAATGTCTCATTCCTTGTGGTAGGGCTACATTAGATGTGACTTGAGGCTGTGAGATTGGTTGTCTTCTAGCTATTTCCTATTTAATAGTAGCAATAATAACTACTGCTATTATTTCCATGGAAGTATTGAGATCTGGTGTAATAGATCTTATTTCTTGCCTTATGGAGTCAAGATCTGCCTTAAGATGAGTAACTTGTTCATTTAGTCCTTTGACTTCATCATAAATGTTACTAATCTTAATATTTTTAGTCACGAATCAAAACTTATTTTAAGTATTTGCTCATCTCATCAATTTTTTAGTGGAGTTCCTCCAAACTTATAGCAAGTTGGGACGCATTTTCCTCATTTATTTTTTTCTTTATCATCCGTCTTTTAAAAGAGTTGTGCTTGACTCTCCTTTAAAAAGTAGTCTGTCTTGAATTTTGAGTAAGGGTTTTGGCTTTAAATCTAAACTCCAGTTAATGTCCGGTTGAGTAAGAACATCAAACTCAGTTTCTTGTAACTCAAGATAATCCATGAACTCTGGTTCATACGTTATCCTTCTGTCTACTTCAATTACAGCATTATTATGGCTATTATGAATAGCATAACGGACAAAATAGCTGATGGAGAAAGGTACATTGTTAGGTTTAACAAGATCTCTCCTACAATAATCATGAACAAATGATAATATACCATCAAAATTTGTGTCATGAAGTGATACGGAAATTTTTTGGTGTATGGTAAACTGAAATCTACCACAAGCCAAATTTCGTTAGATCATACCCAAACATCCTTCAGCGGGATTTTGAATACGATTGTTGATTATAGCTATTTTGATTGGTTGATCTAAATGGGCTGATAGTGTGCTTTTAAGCTGAACTTTAACAGCTTCAATAGTTACCCAGTGTAGATTTTTTTTATCTGAAAAATCTATCTTCTGCCTTATCTGTCTAATGTCTTCTTTGCCAAGCAAACAAATACTTGTTCTGCTATATGCATATTGGACATATAAAGCAAATTCTTTATAAGATATGTCACAATAGACATTTCTTTGTTTTTTGAACGCTTTTGAAAGAAAATTTCTTTTGAAAGCTTCTCCGGGTCTTAGAGTAAAATCTTTTTTAAGAGTTTTCTGTAGCTTTTTTTTTAGAAACTACAATTTCTTCTGAAAGGTTTCCTTTTGATTCTTTAGTTTTTTTCAAATTCATCTTGAGATGTTTGAATTTCCATGATGTCTTAAAGAATAATGTATAATGAAATCATATATATATATATATCTTTCTTTGTTGTTCTAAGTTCTGTGCACGTTGGGTAATACCGTGAACAACTCTTGGAGCAACACCAAAAAATATAGATTGTTAATATTTTTCTTGGTACCAAGCAATTCTTTGATTATGTCATCATATATGGTCAGTAATGACGACACATTATGCACAAGTGCATTCAAATGGTAGATTTTCCACTTGTTGTAACATTTCTTGAAAGCTTTCTGCCATATAAGAGAATTGTTGTAAAAGAGCAATTTTGTCAATAAAATTGGTTATATCTTTTATTGTCAAAATTGTGGTTAGATATACAAAGTTTTTCAAACCTTGTCTTTTAAATAAAGAGTTTTGTTGACTTGGTCATTTAAGTAAAAATTCCTTCATTTATTCTTTGATTTCGTCCCTAGTAACTATTTCTATCCAGTTTGATGGTTAGCTCCTTGCTACGTCTCATTGACTTGGGGATTTCTAGTATTGGCAAAAACCATGTTCACAAATTACTTCTACTTAAAAATAGAATCTAATCAAAATAATCACATTCACATGTTTAGTAAAGAATTTGAGAATCAACAGTAAGGGAAGAAGACAGGATTCAGGTTGTTGAATCTCCTACTGTTGTATTTACTATCATTGAATAATTCTCAATACCAGAATGTTCTTTTATGTACAGATGCATAAATAATGAGCCAATAACAAATACAAATAATGGGCTATACAAAAGTGGTAATTGGGCCAAGAAGGTGTACAGTATATATACTCAAATACATGTTTTAACTATCCCCCCCCCAAAAAAAAAAAAAAAACTGGAGAATGGTCTTTGAACAACTCCAAGTTTGTCTCTTAAATGGCTAAACCTTGAATGTGGTGGAGGCTTTGTCAAGCAATCTGCAATTTGATCATGGGATGGAACATACTTGATTTCCAATTTTTTCTCCAAGACTTTGTCTCTAATAAAGTGAACATCTACTTCAATGTGTTTCGTTTTCGCATGGTATACTGGATTGGAAGCAAGTGCATTGGCACTTTGGTTACACCAAGTAACAGGAATTGAAGGAAAAGGAAAGGAGAACTCCTTTAGAAGCGATTCCAGCCAAGTTAGTTCACATGCTACGTGTACTAGTGCTCGATATTCAGACTGTATGCTTGATTTGGCAACCACGAGTTGTTTCTTCGATGACCATGACACCAATGTATCATAAAAGAATACACAATAACCAGCAATGGACCTCCTGTCATCCAGGTAACACGTCCAATCCGCATCTGAATAACAGACTAAGTTTAGTCTGTCACAATGCTTGATATGGAGACCATAATCCATTGTCCCTCTGAGATACCTAAGAACTCTTTTTGCTGCTTGCCAGTGTGTAGTTCTGGGATCTTGCAGAAATTGACTCAATTTATTTACGATGAGAGCAATGTCTGGTCTAGTGTTTACCAAGTATTGCAAGGCACCAATCAGACTTCTGTAGATTGTAGGATCTTTCATAGGTTCTCCACTTTCCAGTGATAGAGGTTTTCCAACCACTGCCGGTGTTGGACATGTCTTAACATGTTCAAGTTCATTCTTTCTTAGTAAGTCCTCAATGTATTTCTTCTGAGTTAAGTAAATTCCTGTTTCATCTCGAGACACTTCAAAACCCAAGAAGAAATGTAATTGACCCAAATCCTTTAATGTAAATAGTTTATTCAATTTTTCAACAAAGCTATTCAAGGATTTAGTGTAGTTTCCGGTCACTATCATGTCATCAACATATATGAGAACCATCAAAATTTCTGTTTCTGTTTTTAAGAAAAATAGTGAGGAGTCACACCTTGAATTCTTGAAGCCCCAATCAAGAAGAGTTGTTTCAAGTTTGTCATACCATGCTCTGAGTGCTTGCTTGAGCCCATACAAAGCTTTTCTTAGCTTGCAAACATGGTTGGGCTTGCTTGAATCAATGAACCCTTCAGGCTGCCACATATAAACATCTTCTTGAAGTGTTCCATTGAAGAAAGCATTGTTTGATATCTAACTGTCTTATTTCCCAATTTTTGGATACTGCTATGGACAACACAATTCTGATTGTTGAAGCTTTTATCACAGGACTAAAGGTTTCAAAATAATCAATGCCTGCAGTTTGGTGGAAACCCTTTGCAAAGAGTCTGGCTTTACACCTTTCAAATGAGCCATCAGCATTTCCTTTTACCTTAAATACCCATTTATTCCCAACTATGTTCAGATTTGAAAAAAAAAAAGGTACCAAGTCTCATGTTTTGTTTCTTACAAAGGCTTCATACTCACTTTGCATGGCTCTTTCCCAATTTTCACTTTCCAAAGCTTCTTTTACTATTTTTGGTTCAGCATTGTTGTCATCTCCTTCTATTGTTCCATTTTTTCTCTGAACAGCATACACATGGAATTCATCACCAAAATCCTTTTTCTTTGTAATCCCTTTTTTGCTTCTAGTCTCCATGTGGTGACCTATTATTTCTTCATTCAATTCATCATGTTGCTCTGCCTTAGACTCAGAACTAGGGTCAAGATTTTCAAGTTCTTCTCCACCAGTGTTTTTTGGAATTCTTTCGTCAATGGATGACTGACTTGGGTGGTTGATATATGAATGCTGTTCAGTTTTTTGTTGAACAACAGCTGGTTGTGGTTCTATTTCAAAAGAGTTTTGAGATGTGTCATGTAGTATTGGATCTCGGTTAGACGTTTGATAATTGGAAGGCAATTGAGGAGAGAGAGGTGACAAGTGATAAGGAATGACAACTGTGGTTTGGTTTTCAGAGTGATGTGTATTTAAGAACCCTTTTTGGAATGAGAACTCTCTTTCATTGGAGACCACATGCCTCGAGTTATAGATTCTCCCTATAGAGCTTAAGCATTTGTATCATTTTAAGGTTTCACTGTATCCCAAGAAAACACATTTGGTTGAATGATATTGAAATTTTTGGTTTTGGTAAGGTCTGAAGCAAGGAAAACAGGCACATCTAAAGGTTTTTAGTAGTGTATAGTTTGGTAACTTGCCAGTTAGCTCTTCAACTGGTGAAATGTTATTTAGCACAGGGGTTGGCAACCTATTAATAAGGTAGACAGCAATTTGAAAGGCTTCAACCCAATATTTTAATGGCATTTGAGCCTGAGCACGTAAAGTAAGTCCAGTTTCAGTGATGTGCCTGTGTTTTCTCTCTGCTCTTCCATTCTGAGCATATGTGTAAGGGCATGAATGTCTAAGTTCAATTCCATTTTGTCTAGCATATTCACTGAAACTCTGGTATTCTCCTCCAAAATCTGTTTATAAGGCTTTTATTTTTCTTTCAAACTTGTTTTCAATATAGGTTTTGAAGGAAGTAAATATCTTAAGGGCATCTGATTTCTGTTTCACGGGATACAACCATGTATATCTACTATAGTCATCAACAAAATGAATGTAGTTCCTGAATTCTGAACTAGAGGCAAGTGGAGATGGTCCCCAAACATCACTATGTATCAATTCTAAAGCATTTTTAGCATGAGCATGAGATTGAGATTGATTGAAAGGAAGCAAATGGGATTTCTCATATTGACAAGAGTCACAAAATAACATGTTTTCATTAGCCGGAATTTTTTTATTACAACTACGAAGAATTAGTGACAGGACTTTACTTGAAGGGTGACCTAGTCTCCTATGCCACACCTCACTTAGAGAATTTAAAGATTGAGTACTACAATTAAAAGAAGATTTTTCAAAAGTTGACTTTTTACTTAACTGACTGGAGTAAACTTGATAATTGAGGAAAGGTTTTGAGTTTAACTATGACCTTCCGATCTCATCAGGAGCTTTGAACTTGTTGGGAAGATCCAGCTTATAAAGACCACCTCTAGCTCTCCCTTGAAGTAGAACCACTCCAGTCTGCTTGTCCTTAACAAAACAACCATCAAAGTCAAATTCAACACGAACATTATTGTGATCAACAAGTTGTGAGACACTAATCAACTTCTTTGTTATTGCAGGCACATATAATATGTTTTTCAGGAAAAGAAACTTGTTTAGATCGGACGAGCACACGTCGAAGCATGGAACCTTCTATTTCCAATGGAACTAATTTTTAGTTTTTCACCATTACCAACAGTAAGCATACCTTTTCCACAGAATTTAGTTTTCTGGCCAAGATTGTTAGGATCTGCTATCATATGATTGCTTGCACCACTATCTTCATACGAAGCTGGATCACTAACTGTTTCTGGAGAGGCAAAAAATACTGAATTTGAGTTTTGATTTCTTCTGAAATTTGAGCTTGAATTGTAATTTCCTCTGAAATTTGAATTTGATGGTGCCCGCATGTATTCATCATTCTTCCTGTGCTCACAAATTGCTGCTGAGTGACCCACTTTTCTACAAATCTGACAAGTCACAGAATCATTGTAGTACTGTCTTCCTCCTCTTCTACCTCTTCCTCTCGATCTACCTCCTCTGAAGTTATAATTATTTGTGCCTCCTCTGAAGTTATCATTACTGCCTTTGTATTGACCGTAATCTCCTCTCTTGTTAGCATAGTTGGCAGTCATGTTTCCCAAGTTCAGGCTTGCCATTCCTACATCTGTTTGTTCGAGTCTTCTATCATAGCTAAGTAGTCGTGCATGTAGATCAATCCAAGATATGTTTTCTACTTCATTGATTTGGCACACTATAGGGTTGTACTCCATCGAATCCAAGCCAGCAAAAACTTGAGTAACAAGATCACTAAGTGGTACAGGATGACCAGCAAGTGCCAAATTGTCTGCAATTCTCTTCATTTTTCTAAGGTATTCCTCCATCTTCGTCTCACCCTTCTGCATTTTCTGAAATTCCTTTTTATAAAAAATAATATTTGACTTAGAGTGAGCACCAAACAGCTGCTGAATTCCTATCCAAAGTTCTCTAGATGTCTTGCTTCCCATAACCTCAGTTGCAACGTCAATCTCCATCGAGTTATAGAGCCAACCCAATAATGTCAGATCTTAAGCGACCCAATCTCCATATGAAGGGTTCAACTTAACCACATCATCATTTGGATTAGGAATTTGCTCAGATAAAAATTCTTCAGGACATGTTTTAGTAACATCTATAAACCCTTCCAACCTATTCCGTTAAATCACAGGTAGCACAAGATTTTTCCAAAGCAAAATATTATGTCGGTTCAACTTAATCAAGCAGAATTGTCCAAGATTGTTACCTGATTGAGTCACTGGTCGAATTTGAGCAGAGGGCTGAATTGGAGTGAAGGTCGCAGCAGAAGGTGTACTCTCGCTCTCCACTGATGTTGCTGCTGGAGGAATTTTGGTTGACACAGGAGAATCGTTGTTGGCCATCCAAAGTGCTCTGATACCTAGTAAAGAATTTGAGAATCAGCAGTAAGAGAAGAAGATGAGATTTAGGCTGTTGAATCTCCTGTTTTTGTATTTACTAACGTTGAATAATTCTCAATACCGGAATTTTCTTTTATGTACATATACATAAATAATGGGCCAATAACAAATACAAATAATGGGCTATACAAAAGTGGTAATTGGGCCAAGAAGGTTGTACAATATATATACTCATATACATGTTTTAACTTGTTTGATATGACTACACAAATTTCAATAACTTTTTCCAAAAACAACATCATAATAATAATAACAATAATAATCTAATTACGTTGTTAAATTAAAACACTTTAGAACACAAAGAGTAAAAAGTGTCGAGTCATATGATCATATTTTGATATTAGAGAAGATGTAGAACAAACAAGCAACTCCAATAATTTTGATCACATGACACACGACGGAGGGATCTTGGCAAATTTGGTTTAAAAAAAAAATGGAAATTCTAGTTTTTGCATTTATTGTTCTCATTTACTCCTTTCGTCTCTCTTTTACTAATTAATAATTCTACTTTGTTAATAACAATACACATTAAATAAATGCATGTATTAAACTAAGATTTAAACTACATTCTAAAAGTAAAGTGCTCTATCTTTATGTAAAAGACGAAAAATGAATACATGCATATATATATATATATATTATATATATATCTTCGTGGGAAGGAAGAAGTATAAATCAACTTCATTTATAAATTAGTTTAAATTTCAAATTTTGAACATACAACAACACACTATTAAGCCACACATTCAATGTGATGTAGGTTTTTGCATCATTTAATCATTAACTCCACATGATACGATTAGATAACACCACTTACATAAATTTTGAATTTTAAATCTATTTATTAAAAATAAAAAACTCAATCTATAAGTGATTGACACGTGGATCATTAATTTTTTCGTCTGTCATCGTCAGGATAGCAAGGGATCTGCTAGAAATGTGCGCGTCGGAACTCATTGCATCGGGAAGAAAGTGATTTTTCTTCACTTGCCTACGTTGATATATATATATATATATATGTATGTATGTATTATTATGGAACCCAATCACTTCACTTTTTAATTCTTGATATAGGATACAAGCTGGATTGCCTGGTTGACATTTTCAGTCGGACGAGAAGGTAATAACAATGTTTATTTGTTTATACTACAATTATAGAATTTTCTACCTCTTAAATTGACTGTCTACTCATTATACTTTCTCCGTCTTTCTTATTCATTCTAAATTCTTTTCATAATAATTAACCACAAGAAGTAGAGCCTACAGGGGCGACCCCCATAGAGGCGACTTCAAAGTCACTCCTGTAGACCCTATTTATTGGGATGACATAAAGATGTCGTCTTATAGGATGTTGTTGCTATTGAAACGACACAAAGTCGTTGCAATAAAGAAATAATAAACCTCCCTGTAGGCCAAAATCTAAGCTGTTAACAAACAGGTCCACTTCAATCCTACATACCCCCCCCCCCCGCCAATTTTAAATCAGGCCCCACCCCAAAAAATTTAGGGGTTGTTTGAACCTCTTTATTTTTTCCCTTTATAAATTTACCTACTATGATTTGACTGTTGATTTGATAAATATTCAATAATCACCACATATTTCAAATTTCAATTAAATCTCCACCACTCATTTTCATTCATTATAAATTCTCTTTATAAATTACAGAAATAAAGAGCTTCAAACAAGCTCTAAAACCCCAGATTTTTCCCCAACCCCCCATTCTGGCGTCAGATTACCTTCCTCACAAACCTCTCTCCCTCTCCGTTTGAACAATCAGCCCCAACACCGTCGTCCCTCCGTCATCGATGAAATAATTAGATGCCGGCGTTACCCCAAAAACACCCCCATTCCCATTCTGACCTCAAACCCAAAAACCCACCTCTCTCCATCCCTCTTCGAACATAAATCACACCAACAGCCGCCGAACACGGTCGAATGTCCCCCTAAACCTCGATTATCTCTCTCTTCTCGCCTCCTAGAAGTAGAACTCGTGAACTATTCCTGTAAGAAGCAGAGCTCGCGAATGACTTCTGGTCTGGTCAAAGGAACCCAGATTTCCGGTATTGAGTATTTTTTTTCCATGTTAGAGCATCTCCAATACTCGTGGTCAAGGTCTTGGGTCTTGAGATGAGATAGATAGAGGGAAGTGGATTATTTTAATTTAATGTAAATAGAAAGAGATGTAAGAAAAAAAGAGAAGGAAAAGTGAAAAAGATGAAAGAGATAGATAGAAATTTAAAAATAATGATAAAATAGTAGTAAGAAAATCTTGTATGAAGGTCTAGATTTAGACCTTACACGGGATACGAGGGAGGAAAATTGAGGAAAAAGTGATGTAAATGAGAGAAAAATGATTAAAAGAAAATGAAAATTAAAAACAAATAGGGCCCACGATTTTTTTTGTCTCTTTCTCTCTCTCTTTGGACCCTCAACCAAAACTTGAAGCATTGGAGATGCTCTTAGGGATTCTACTGTAGTAAAATTAACCCGTGTAGGCCTCCTTCTGAATCCTACTCTTCATCTTTCCCTCTTCTCCGTTTTTCCTTGTGTTTTTTTACACTAATTCTTATTCAAACAGAAAAAAGGTGGTATCCTCTACAGATTCCTGTTCTGGGTGATGCATTAACATAGTTTAGTTAACGGTTGCAGCTTCTACTCTTACAGTTACATTCCTTGTTAGGGGTTTTCCAATCTTTCCCCAGGGGTTTCAATTGCATTTCGGGTAAGGTAAGTTCAAAAAATTTGTCGTTCTATGTTCTTAGTTTCTTTTCTTTTCCTTTGTTCTATTGTGATATGGAAAATATATGTATAAATTTTCAGTAAAAGGGACTTTTTTGCTGAAAATTTATTCACTGGAAATGTGAAAATTGGAGAAAAGGGTTGGAATTTAACTTGTTTGATGGGCTGATTGATTGTTCACCATGAAGGGGGGGTGACTACGTGGAGGCATCATGGGCAATTTGTGTGTTACGGAGAGAGAGTGTGTATTGAACCGTGGGGTTATGCTAGTTGGATTTGTTAAGGACAAGAAGATATGAAACACAAATGGGGTAATATTTGAAAATTTTGTATAAGCTGGCTTTTTTTGTATCAAATTTTCCACATAGTTTTATTTCAAGACTCAAATGCTTATTCATTTTTTCCACTTACATAAAACATTGAGAATCATCAAATTTCTTGCAAATCAAATGTTTCCAGGGAAACATGTAGATCAAAATGTCATAGCATTCGGGTGAGTTTGCAAGCAGTGGAGGATGGTAACAAAAGATGTGGTTGATAAGGTTTCTGTTAGTCAACAAGCTGCCAAAATCACCTTCCCTTCTTGCCTTAAAAAGGTGGGTCTTCTATGTTTGGCTCCATTTTTTAGAAATATTGAATGTGAATTACCTTTTTGCTAATTCGGTGATTTGGTATTTCTGGGAAATGTCAGTGGTAATGTGGAATTAATCCTATGATTGATAACCTAGGAAGGGGCTTCCAATTTGGAATTGAAATAAAAGTTGGAATCTAAAATGATCTTAATGAATGGGACTGAACATATTATTTGTGGCTTTTGTTGAATTTTCTGGTGAGAACACTTTAGTTCTCTCGTGTTTGGCTGGGGATGCTGTTTGATTATGGCTTGAGGGGATCTTTTGATGATATTACCTTTGATTACCTTTGGATTTAGATAGATATTTATTATGGAGAAATCAGATGCATAAGTATAGACTCCTGGGGAATGACCAAGCTAACAGGAGATATATAAATCAAGATAGTCATATTAGCAATGTTTCATGAAATAAAGTAATTCATGTGCCTGAGCAAGCCAAACCCCAAGTAGTAATCTTTTGATGATATTCAGCTGAAACTTTTTTGGAGCTTTATTGTAATTGATTAAATTAAAGCTTCTGGAGATGAGTTTTGGGCAAAAAAGTAATCTTTGCTTTTTTCTTTTTAAATTTTATTTATTATTGCCTTCAATGTGTTTGATTAGTGTTAAAATTGCGAGTTTTGGAATGATTTTGACATGTTTAAAACGTCAATGTGTAATATTAGCTGATTTTCTAGCATTGTTCTATGCCTTAGCCGGGACCTCCGGAGTCTCCACGCCAGTGTCTCATAAAGCGTGACAAGAAGAATGCTGTATTTTACCTTTATCTAGATCTAGCTCGTCCGCCATGTAAGTAAACATTTATTGGAAATTTCCAAAATAACATGTGAACCGAAATTTGCTTTCGTAACACTAATTCTGTCACGCCCCCAAATTTACTACCTTATTTTCTCATATTATCGGTGTTTAACGGTAGTTGAAGAATTTTGAGAAATAAATCTCGATTCAAAATTTGAATGCGAGACTTTACAATTACAAGTCAATCATTCTTATACATAATATCATGTTACAATAACTATTACGGTCACCCACTATGAAACATCGGACATACACCGAAATCTCAATCATATACATGTATCTTCTCCATCCTTGAGACGATCCGGCCATAAAGCTTCCTAATTCAATGCCTACAGAGTAGTTGTAACACCTTGGGTTTTGGGTGCGCGAGACGTCAATAAATTTTCCTCTTTTCTCTCTTTTCAATAAAATAAATTAAAATAAATCAAGAGTGGATATAAAGCGGAAAATATCTTGATTCAAAAGTGATAATATAAAGATAATTTGTCAGTGATAGTCAACTGTTTCACATGACATCAAAAGTTTTCCAAGTACTCAAATGAAGTTCAAGTCATTCAAAATAAAGCTAATTTAATTTATTTTGAAAGCCACCATTGCTCAAGGCGTCTCCTCCAACTCCAAATCTGCGAAATATTAATTTTGAAAGGGATGAGTATTTCATAGAAATAATCAGTAGACGCAGTGCAATATTAACCAATTTTTACTATAAACATACATATAAAAATGCAATTCACATCTCATAAGTCTCAAATAGTCTTTACTCGAAAACAAGTATCGTATGGTAAATGCAGGTTTCCGACTCTCGTCTCATGCCCTAAGGCATATAAAATATTAGGGCGCATAGTAATATCATTGTATGCATGCAAAAATCTATGCATAGCAATACAGCATATACAAAAGTCTCGTCTCGTCTCGTCTCAAGTATAAAGCAAATAAGTTCATGCAAATAACATATAAGAACATAAATCACAGCTCTATATGCAATTCATAGAACAACCAATTAATATTAGCGCTATTTGTGAGAAAATATCTTTAGAAAAGAGTCTACCTCAAGTTCTACCGAGTCAAGCTAATAAGCAAGACTTACTCAATTTATTCTTCACTCCTCGTATATAAAAGAATATAAAATTCAAATTATGATTTTTGGTGAAATGAGCTATTTATAAAAGGAATTATTTTTAATACTAAGTTATAATAAAATAATTATACGAAATGCTTAAGAGTGCAGTGCCTAATGTGGTAAATTCTCAAAAGCTCAAAGCTAGAAAATCAAAAACTAACCAAAATTTGGGTATAAAATAAATGAATTTATTTAAACTAATTAAAAATCCTTAAAAATTTCAATAAATCCAAAAATTAGAATTTAAATAGCTAGAGTCATTAGCTTAATTAAAATAAGTATAAACTAATTTATGGGTTTAAATGAATAAAGCCTAAACATAAACTAAAATTAAAATTTTATAAACTTTCAAGGCTAATATGGAAAAATCCCAAAACAAGAGACTAAATTAATTGAGAATAAAAGTTTATAGGTTAAAATAAACAAAACACAAGTTTCTGGGCCCATCCGAAAGGAATCGAAAGTTTGAAGGCCAAAAGTAACCAAATCAAAAGTTTTATGCTTACTCAAATAAAACTAAAAGTTTAGAGCTTAAATGAAATGGCTTAAAACATTGAGACTGAAATTTAAAAAATCAAAAACATATAATATTTGCTCCCAACTCCCTCAGCCATTCGAAGGAGCAGAGAGCAACATGGGAGGGGAGAGTCACTGGATTTTCACCTCCCACGCCGGCGAAGCCGCGCCAGACACGTCGCTTGGCCCCCAGCGCGACCCCCTCGGCCGCAAAGGCAATTTTTGGGGCGCAAGCACGGCGGAGAGGGGCAAAACCGAGCTAAAACAAATTGGGATTTACCCCCTTGATTTGAAAAATAGACCAAAATCTCTGTGCAAATGTGAAGGTAAAGGCTTAGGCTTGATTCGTAGTTGTGTGGTGAGTTGAGAGAGTGGAGTTTTGGGTGAAAATGGTGGTGGTGTTGGCCACGGTATAGGCCGCAGTGGTGGCGGCGGTGGTGCACGGTGGTGGTGTTGTTGCCAAGAATGTGGTTCCATTTTCTTTCTTGCCAACTGTTTTACCAATGAAATGCATCAAATTTTGAAAATTTGGGAAATGCTTGTTCTTGGCAACAAAGGCAGTGTATTGTTGAGATGAATATGAAGTTTTTCCCAAAATCTTGTTTGTGTGAATATATGAATTTGCAAGGTAAATAAACTAAGACAACCGTGTGTGTAGATGGTGAAGGTGATTTTGTTGTGCTTGTTGAAATTTTCAAAGAAAATGGAAAAGGGAGAGGAACGTTTGAAATGGCAGTGTTCATGTGTGTATGTATGTATCCTATATTGTCTATCTCAAGGGATGAATTCAATGTGTGTGTATGAATGGAACTTGAAAGTTAAAGGTTGAATCTTTGCTTTGAAAAAATTTATGAATGATGATAGTAATGCGAGTGTTTGTAGAAAATTTCAAGGACAAAGAGAAAGAGAGATGAATGTTTGAAGAGGGGAGGAAGAAGACCTTGGAGGCTACTGGGTTTGGCTGATTGTTGGATGTGAGGAGTTGAAAGGTTATTTATACTTACTATTTTGGCAGAAGGTTGCATGAGGATGGAGGGTTAAATGAGAGACTACCATATGGGGCAAAGTATTGAATGCTTGTTTTAAATGTAACAAAATTGAATAAGAAATTTGGCTAATGAAATTGAATGCTTGTAGTTAGGTATTTTTCTAGAAATTGGCTAATAATAAATAAAATAAAATTGTAAAATGTTGATTATGTTTAACTTATTTAAATGGTTAATTAAATGGTAAATAACTAAATAAATAAACAAATTCTTAATTAAGATAAATCTTTGTTATGTATAGTTAATTTAAGTTAAATAATTAATTTCAAATAAATTGGTAACGACGCGACTTGAGGATTTGAAATTGTAAAATTTATAGTCTTAAAATTTTCGGTCGGTACAGTTGTTAAAGGGAAAGGAGGTGAATAACAAAATACTTTGATTCACCTTTCATTTAAGATATGCACTTTTAAGAAAATCATATATTTCACAAAACCTTTAGATACACAAAGCCATTAGATGTACAAAAAAGCCTTATCACTACTTAATCTACTACCCGTTGTAAGCACATGATTCAAAAATTCAAAATAACAAAAATCACATAGCAAGGCTATAATATCACAGAGTCCCACGTAGTCAAAATGACCAAGACCACATAGCAAAATCATATTACCAGAAGACAAAGCAAAATGAGTAGAGCATTCATTAGTGATTCAAATATAATAAAACAATTTCGTTGCAAAATGACAATGCATCAAAAATCAATGCTCATTTTATGTAAACGTATTGAACAAGAGAAAGGGAATCAAAGTATCGATTACTCACCTCAAAGATATGTCAAAGATTCTTTGAACAACTCTTAGTGGAAATTTTGCCTTTAAAACTTTGATATTTTTCTAGCAAAGTGTCTTTTAAGTGGTGATCTTATATATATATATATATAATTATATATATACACTAGTGAGAGTACGCGCTACGCGCGAAACCCGTGTTTGTACTCAGGAAAATAACTTAAACCATCTAAAAAGTGACTTATGCATGTATCAAAAATATGGCCAAGCAACTTATGATAAAATACTAATTGAATAAACAAATTTGATGAATTAATCAAAATAAACATGGGAGTGTAGTTAGTAACTATGTTGTGTATCAACAAAAAGTTCTCCACACTCAACTCCAATTTATCTCGAAGATGATCTATAGAAAGTCGAGATGAAACAGAGTTCTAAGATATTAACAACTTAAAAAAAAAAAAAAAAAACTGAACGAAGAAAGTAACTTCAAGTCTTCAACCAAATCTCTATAAATGGTTACCAGCATCTATTTCGTTCTTTTCCCCAATCCAATCAACCTGGAAATGAAAAGAAAAATGAGAGATCTCAAACACAATATAGCCCAGAAACAAACATGGCTTGAAAACTATAAAAGAAGAAACAGAAAAAAGCTAAAAGTTTTCAAAATTACACAGTTGAGTTCTAGGACTGTATATCAAACATACAAAAAGAGTCCAAAAGAAGGCTATAACAGATGCATACTTGTTCAGGGGACTCTTTCAGCCTGTTGTTGAAGGTATTAAAAAAAAAAAAAAAAAAAAAAAAAAAA
>CAVNYN010232078.1:0-23750 GCA_963692815.1 Nyctanthes arbor-tristis
GCATCTCTAATGCAAATGGGGATGGATTGGAAGATGATTTGAAGGAGTGGATTGAGAAAATATGATTATTTTAATTGAAGGGAATGAAATGAAGTGTATGAAAAAAGAGCTAAAAAAGTGAAAATATGAAAGAGATAGAAATAAATCCAAAAATAGTGATAAAATAGTGATGGAAATGTGGAGACTGAAGGTGGAACGTAGGAATGTAGAAAGTGTGTGAGAAATAAGAATAATGTTATTTATCTACATTAGATACTGGTCTCTAGTCTGGTTGTCATCTCTTTATCTCAATTGAATAAATGATGATCCTTATGTACTTATACATATAAACTCATCCTCTATTAGTAGTTAAATAAATTAAAACATCTATGTATTTATGCATATTTTACTCATTCTCTAATGCAGTGATGTCAAAAAGGTTAGTCACTGGTCTTCAATCATAATAAATAACATCACTCGAAAGGGAAAAATTGTGGAATTCACATCAACTTTTGTTTCTCTTTCCTTCCATGACATTTCTTTATGAAAAATGCTAATTGTATATGTAGGGTGCATAAGTTTCGTGCACACGCTTTCTGTATTTACTTACATTAGTTTCCTTGAAATGATAACTTTTAGAAATGTATATAAATTTAAGGGCATGTGTACAAATTTTATATATAATTTGTAAGTACAAATATCACTCTTTGTCTATTATAAATTGTACATTGGTGATCTCCTACAAAAGAATTTTTTTTACATGACATGGTCTTTTTACAATGCACAGCCTTCGAGATAAAATTACAGCAAAGGTCCGAATATTTGTATTCATTTCCACTTTCATCCACGATCTTTAAATCTGGACCAAAAGTCCCCAACCTTTAGAACATCTCCAATGCTCTTGGTCTTGGTTTAAGGTATAAAAAGAGACAGAGACACGCAAAAATTTTCGTAGATCCCTTTTTTTTAATTTTCTTCTTTTAATCACTTTTTTTCTCATTTACACTATTTTTTCTTCACTTTTTCTACATCGTATCCCGTGTAAGGTCTAAATTTAAACCTTCTTCAAAGACTTCAATACTACTATTTTATCATTATTTTTGAATTTCTATCTATCTCTCTCCTTTTTTTTACTTTTCTCTATCTTTTTTTCCTACACCTCTTTTCACAAACATTCAATTAAAATGATTACTTTCTCTCTATTTCTCTCCTCTATACCACCCAAAACTCTGACATCCCATTGGAGATGCTCTTAGAAATCTAAATAAATGGATTTCATCATCAATTTCATTATAATTAAAATTAAATTTCAAATTCACATTACATAAAAGTGACATACATATATAATAATAAAAAGCCGTATGAAACTTAATTTGAAACTCTTTTTTATTTATGCACGTTACATTCTTTTGTATACATGTGCCACTTTTTTATACTTTCACTTGATGTAAATTCAAAACTTAATTTTAATTATAGTCAAATTCCATTTAATTGGTTAACAAACGGCCTCTTGTGGTTGCATTTGGATGAATGACGATGATTTTTCAAAAACTGAGGGTCTCCTAATCTAAATTTAAAGCCTAAGAATGAAACTGCAAATGGATATAATGATTGAGGGGCCTTTACAGCAATTTACCCAAGAGGGAAATGACAAATCAATATAGTATTCCCATTTTCTTCCCTTAATCCTAACCAATAACCCCCAAGATTCAGAAACTATTTTTGTTTAAAAGTAGAAATAGAATTTTTGAGATCAAGTTGTTGAAATTTGTGTAGTACAAGTAAATTTGAAACTGTCAACATGCATGTTCGTGAACAGTGGAATGTTATTTGGTGTTCTATTGTCAACATCATCATTTAAACGTGATTACTTTCATCGTTTTCAAATCTTAAATAAGTATGTGAAGTACACGTCCATGGAGAATGGATAAAAATGGTAACAGGGCGGGTTTGGGGCATGTATGCCTTCCCTTCCCGTCTCCCCCAGGGTTATCAAGACCCTATCCCGTACCCACATTAAACGTGATTGAATTGGGTTTGGGCGGAGTGGTTCGAGGCGGGTACAAGAAAAATACCTGTTACCGCTCCGTTCAGAAAATCTTTCTAAAAAATTTAAAAAATAAAATAAATGAAAACTACATAAAAAACCATTCAAATGATACAAATCTCATCAAAAAATGAATACTCTTAATGGCTAACACTATAGGGATTGTCTTCTAAAATTGGAGATTTCCTTCCCGCTTCGACTTAGTGAATGATTTAGGGGTCGTCTTGATTTAATTTTGTTATTTTAAAGAAGTTTTAAATTATTATAGTATAAAAGTTAGTTAACGTAAAAATTTAACTAAAAAAATATTAGGCAAAGTGGTTAAGACTTATTACCTTTAACTTTGAGTATTTATGTTTGATTTTTTATCAACTCTTCTATATCAATTTTTTTATAATTAAAAAAAATGAGATCAATTCGGGCCGGTCACTACCCGTTCTCGACTTTCGCCTTGTACCCATCTCAATACTTAACAGGCGAGTAATTCAAGGCGAGTCCCATATCGAGATTTTGAAATTATTATTCTTAAGGGTGGAATGTTAATTTAGTAGTTATATAAGTTTGAAATTTATAATTATAAATGAGTAGTTATTAAATTAATAATTAAATTAGTAATAAGTGAAATTATAATATGTTTTAATAAAATAAATTAGTGATAAAGCGAATCAAACGCTCTCTTAGCGTGCCACTAGCGACAACAATCATTTCTTGTTTGTCCACATCCTCATTTCAAGCAAATCATTTCTTGTCCACATCCTCATCGCAAGCAAGCTTTCTTGGCCTTTCCAGTTCAGAACCAGAATGACGTGCCAAACGACGGCTACAGGCGGGCCCTCTAAAAAGGAAGATAAGGATGCATAATTCATGTAACTGTGACCATGGATTTCAAAAGTGTAATGTAATGATAGACGGCTTTATTAATTCAACAGTTATTTTATTGATTGATAATTTTATTCTTAAAAATCTAAGAGTTTGCTTAATTTTTTTTATTTTCTTAATTTATAAATTTACTTATCACTGATTTTATATTTAATTTAATAATTGTTCAATTACAATAATATATTTAACACATTTTTACATTTCTAATATATATTCTACATCTCTCATCATTATAAATTCTTCAAATAAATAAGATCAAACAAGCTTTAAATCTCAAATAAATCAAGTATCTTAATTGACAGTTTTATCTTTTAGCTTCTTTTTATAATTTTTGTCAATTAATAAACTACCTGGTAAACAAACATCCATTATTCATTTCAAAAGTATCATGTCCGCACCTAACAAAGCGTTTGACAACAAAGTGTCATTAGTTTTATTTTTCTAAAAAAGTTAAATTTTAAATCACAATTTTTTTACTTTTTTAAAATTCAACCAATGAATGATGTTACCTAGTAGATTAGAACTCAGGTTATAATATAAAGGGTTGCCTATCGCCTCGTAAATTCTATTGGGAGCTCATTTCAAGTCCGGATTTCACCTTTTAAGAAAGCAAGGGACTTAACCAATTCAAAACACAACAATCTTCATTCTTCTACCTTCTTTACCTAGACTTGTTTTTGCATGTCCTGTATTGATCACTAGAGATGTTTCAGAAACTCTTCCATTCGTCGTCGGATAACATCTTCCCAAAGGTCCATAAAAATGAGGTATATGAAACACATACCTTCAGCCTTAACATCGGAAGTGCTATCAAAACTATCAAAAAGTCACCCCTGGTGAGAGTGGGATGTCAAACCACCCTTAGACTACTGGACGTCGACGGCGTGCTAGACAAGTTGAAGCATCGGTATAGGTTTGTGCACATCGGGTTAGTTCAGGTGGCACTGATGCCATATTTCCAGGGAGGCTTTGACTCCCCCGTTGTGGTAGCTTTAAGAGACGGCCGACGTCCTGACTACGAGGATTCTTTACTAGGTCTGGTAAAGAGTAATTTGCGTCAGGGACCGGCTTATTTCAACTGTTTTCCTGGTTTTTCTGTTTCACTAACAGCTCCTAATCTCTTAGATGCTTTAACTTTAAACGTCGACACATCAGGGATCAGTTCAGTAACAGGATGTGTACCTATACAAGTAAACTATAGAATTATCTGTAAGGTGATGACTGATGATGACAGTCCTAATGCAAAAAGAATTCACAGAAGTGGGTTTACTACTGTCTTTGAAACGAGTTCATTCAAATCAAACCGCGTTGTTGCTAAACGAAGAGTGATATTTTGGAAGGATCCCCAAGAATGGATACAAGAAGTGGCAGACCTCTATCCGGTTGAATACCTGGGTTGCACAATTATTAAAAACTCAGATGGTAGTGTTAATTTCAGCTTCTATCCATGGACACAGGAATAATGTTGCTGCCCCTACTGCTGCAGAAGAACTAAATTCATTTTCAAGTGTTATGTAGACTTCTCTTCTTCCTGTTTGGTTCTACTCTTTAAGGTTTCTATGTCCTATGTATTTTACGTTTCTGATGTAAAATATCTGGTTGTAAAATAAAAGTTCCTGATATAAAATATAAGTTTCAGTTTAAGGACCTTAATGTAGGCCGCCAGGCCAATCGAAATTCAACAAAAGTAGGAAACAATATAAATAAACGTCAAAGCAACGGCAGATATTCCTGCTGAACCTGCAGATATCTGCTAAAAATTTACTTTAAAAGGAGAAGAAAAGATCTTAAATATAAACCAAGAAGATGATGCAGATATATGAGGGCAATTCCTGAAGGGATAAACTAAAGGACTAAATGAATAAAGTAAAAGATTTCAGTATCTACTTTACCTAAAGTGGTCAAGAAGCTTTTGAAAGATGAAGACGACTTCTTGGACGGGCCTTGATGTTTTTGCCACTACTGCAGAAGATCCAACTCAAAATTCATTTCGGCTGAGTGCCAAGTGTTCTGTAGACTTCTATGCATATTTGGTTCTACCATCCAATGTCTATGTAAAATAATGGAAAATAGTTTCTGTGGTGTTTAATTCTACCCTTCTCTCTGTTTAATTGACTAAACACCACAGTTACTACAGGCAAAAAACCTTAAAAAAGCATCAACATGACAGACTTGGGGAAATGGTCAAAAGTCACTGCTCTGCTCCCATATTATAACGTGGCAGTGTTCTGAAAAGCTTTGCGCCTAGCGCGGCCTTTGCGCTTCACTTTTGAGGTAAACGGTGAAAAAAGCGGTCAATCTAAGCCACCTAAGCGTCTAAGCGGTCAACGAAAACCGTTGACCGCAATTTTTTTTTTAATATTGAACCCTTAGTAACATTTGGACTATTTCATAACTGATGGTCTAAATAATAATATTGAGGTTTTTTTTCTTATTTTGGGCCATTTAATAACTAAAAGTCTAAAACTCAATAATGTTAAGCCCATTAGACATTATTATTAAACATAATAACAGTAGGAATCATTCATCTTTTGCCTTTTGAAAATATTAAATTATATAATATCTTTTAAAATTATAATGTAGATATAATATTTATGTTTTTAGATGTATTTTTCAATTTAGTATACATCATTTTAAATATTTAACAACTTTAGATTGATTAAAAAAAATAAAAAAATCGAAAAACACTTTTTAACGCTTAAGCGCCGCCTAAGCGCGCTTAAACTTGAAAAGCTTGAAGCTTTCGGGTCGATGCTTTTCCGCGTTTCAAGCTTTTTAAAACACTGTTATGTGGTATTCACCAACCCTTCTCTTCATTTCTTAAAGCCGACAGATTTTCGCAGTCGAGGGGAGAAACATATGATTTGCAAACTAACATACCACCTATAAGTAACTATTTATAAAAAGGGTGTGTTTATAAATATATTTAAAATTTATATTTTATATAATTATCGATATTAAGGTGTCATGTAGATATAATGATTAAAATGATATAAAAGCTTTCATTATAACAAATATGTGGTTAAGAGCTTGTTAAATCCTCATTATCCTCTCCAATTATAATTTTATCTATTACTGATTTGACATTTGATTTGATAATAGTTCAATTACAATAATATATTTCAAACTTTTTTTATATTTTCAATATACATTCTACTTCTCTTATCATTATAATTTCTTCAAAAGTGAACAAATAATGAGAATCAAATAAGATCTAAATATGGTGTTACTGTGTGTCTAGAATTTAAAATTTAAATTGGTTGATAAATAAAATTAATTTTTAAATGATAACCAATATCAATCATGGGAAATACTCTGGGTACCACCTGTTGTACGAACAGAACAAATGCCAGAATTTTTGCACAATATGTTACCATTTAAAAACCACCATCATTTATCAACTAATTTAAATTTTAAATTTTTACCACATAATAGTACACCATCAAATCACATATATGATGCGAACTTTTCATATCATTTCAATTATTACCTCTACATGGCATTATTATTTAACGACACATATACAAAATTTGAATTTTAAATCCATTTATAAATTACTTCAATTAAAATCATTGCCAAACACAGAGCTTGTTTGATTCCCATTATTTGTCCAAATTATATTGAGGAGAGAGATAGAATTTGTATTGAAAATGTAAAAATGTTTGAAATATGTAGTTGTAATTGACCAATTATCGAATTAAATGTCAAATCAATAATAGATAAAATTATAATTTTAGAAAATAATGAGAAATAATGAGAATCAAACAACCTCATAGATTTATAGATTGGTGCCGGTGGTAAACCTAGTGATGCCTGTGGATTAAACCATACAAATCTAGCAGTAAGGTGGAAAGCCGGTCGACTTGTGTCCAATCAGTATATGGAACTCAACGTCAAAAATTCTAACTAGAGGAAGCCTCTCCTGCCTCCTAATCCCCCAATAACAGGGGGCTATGTGTGCAGGAGGCTTCGCCGTAAGGGAGATGCCCCCTTTCCATAGAGTAACTCACTCAACCTTGTAAACCACACAAGACAAGTTGTTGTTGTTGTTGCTTTTTATTTTTATTTTTATTTTTTTTCCTTTCTTTTTAATTTAAAATTTTCAGGAAAAAAGTGACAGAGAAGAAAGATGAGGATCGAACTGTTAATCCAAACTTTGCATCACAATTGCTTGAGAAAAGAAAGCTTCAAGTGTATAAATACCAGCACTCCACATAGTGCACGCATTGCATTTTGTTTTTCATTTTGGAATTCTGTACGTGCATGGTAGGTCATTGGTTAGGCACATTACATATGAACTTTAATTTGAATCTCTATTTACATATGCACACTAGATTCTTTAGTATAAATGTGTCACTTTTTTTTACTTTCACTTGATATAAATTTAAAACTAAATTTTAATTATAACAAAATTCCATTTAATTGGTTATCAAACGGCCTCTTACAGTTACATTTGGATGAACGACAATGATTTTTCAAAAATTGAGGGTCTCCTAGTCCAAATTTAAAGTATAAGAATAAAAGTGCAAGTGGATGTATCACAGAAATTTATCCTAAAGGAAAATGACAAATCAATGTAGCATTCTCTTTTTCTTCCCTAAATGTTATCCAATAACCCATGAACCATGATTCACAAAATATTTTTATTTAAAAGTAGAAATAGCAGTTATGTTTACCCGCCCACTGTGACGTGACACATATATAGCTAACACATATAGCGGTCACATGTCCAATCATGTGTGCACTACAACATAAATGGACAGTATAATCCCGCCAACAGTTGACGGGTGAACAAAATTCAATAGGTTTTTTGAAAATAAATTGTTAAAATTTATATAGTGCAAGTGAATTTTAAACAGTTAAAACTGTCAACGTGCATGTCTGTAAACAGTGAAATGTTATTTTGGTGTTCTATTGTCCATTATAAAATTTAAACGTGATTAGTTTAATCAATTTCAAATCTAAGAGCTTGTTTGATTTTTATTATTTATTTAAATTATAATTTTATCTATTATTAATTTAATATTTAATTTAATAACTGTTTAATTATAATCACATATTTTTATATTTTTAATATATGTTTTACTTCTCTTCTTGTTACAATTTCCCTACCTTCAAATATATAGTGGGAATCAAACAAGCTCTAAATAAAATGAGTCTGCAAACGCGCACTGGGTGGAACACTATTTTGGCGCTCCACCATCGACAAATCATTTCTTGTCCACATCCCCATTTCGAGCAAGCTTTTTCACTTTCAAGATCAGAACCAGAATGAGGAGAATACCCCACCCATCTGCCAAAAGACGACAAAAGCGAACGGACCCGCTAAAAAGGTAGATGAGGATGCATGAAGCAGGTAACCGTGTGGCTATGGATTTCAAAAGTTTCACGTCCGCAACTAAATTCTATTGGGAGCTCATTTCAAGTCCGGATTTCACCTTTAAGAAGGTAAGGGACTTCTACCTTCTCTACCAAGACTTGTTTAATTTTTTGCATGTACCATATATTGATTAGTAGATATCCCTCATAAAAAAAAAAAATAATTACAGATGTTTCAGAAACTCTTCGGTTCGTCCTCGAATTCCATCTTCTCAAAGGTCCATAAAAATGACATATATGAAACACATACCTTCAGCCTTAACATCGGAAGTGCTATCAAAACTATTGAAGAGTCAACCTCGGTGAAAGTGGGATGTCAAACCCTTAAACTACTCGACGTTGACGGCGTAGTGGACAAGTTGAAGCATCGGTATAGGTTTGTCAACATCGGGTTAGTTCAGGTTGCACTGACGCCATTATTCCGGCGAGGCATAAACTCCCCTATTCTGGTAGCTTTAAGAGACTGCCGACGTCCTGATTACGAGGATTCTTTACTGGGTTTGGTAAAGAGTAATTTGTGTGGGGGACCGGTTTATTTCAACTGTTTTCCGGGTTCTTCTGCAGTTTCACTAACAGCTCCTAATATCTTAGATGCTTTAACTTTAAACATCGATACATCAGGGATCGGTATGAAAGAAGGATATAATGCTGTAGCAGTAGACTATAGAATTATCTGTAAGGTGACTACTGATGAGAGTCCTAATGCAAAAAAAAAAAAAAAAAATCACTGAAATGGGTTTACTACTGAATTTGAAATGAGTTCATACAAAGCAGACGTTGCTGCTCAACGAAGAGTGATATTTTGGAAGGTTCCCCAAGAATGGATACAAGAAGTGGCAGACCTCTATCCGGTTGAATACCTGGGTTGCACAATTATTAAAAACTCGGATGATAGTGTTAATTTCAGCTTCTATCCATGGACACAGGATTAATGTTGCTGCCGCTACTGCTGCTAAAGAATTAAATTCTTCCTGTTTGGTTCTACTGTTTAAGGTTTCTATGTTTATGATGTAAAAAATGTTGTGCTGGAAATGTTAATGGTGTGGCATTCTCGCAACGATTTCCAAGGAATTTAAATTACTGTTTAACCGAAATGGAGCAAACGCAGGGAGCGCACGGTGAAATAGGGGGCGCTACAGTTGTGCTCCAAATATGGAGCCCGCCTGTAAAGTATTTGGCAGTTCAGTTTTTTTACGGAAATGCCATTTGATGGTTTATCCTCCGTTTTTTATTTTTTATTTATTTTTTTAAAACACATTTTCACGTGCACTTCACTTCCTTTATTATTATTATTATTATTATTATTATTATTATTATCTTTTTTTTTTAAGTATTTAGTTTTTTGGTTGGTTTCATCGTTTTAATTTAGTATTATTCCAAAACAATTATGATTTAGTTAATCTAAATTATTTTGCCTAACTTAATTATTGTCAACGTATTATTTTTGTTATAAAATGAAGGTAATTAATTTGCCAGATCAAAGAAGATATATTAAATAAAATATTCTAGCGAACTAGTACAATCGAAGCAACTTATGATATTGCGTTCGGTTATTAATATGATGCTTAATTATCTATTTTTTATAATATGTTAATGGTTGGATGTTAAAGAAAAATATGAAAAATAATTATAGAGAATATATAGAGTACATGGGTTGGAGAAATTTTTTAAAATAGAGGTTGTTGTATTTTATTTTAAAGTACTGATACTGTAAAATAGAATACGATGGTTGAGGATGGCCTTGAAGCCTACAAATTTTTGCAATAATGTCGCGGGAAGAAATATGATTTGCAAACTAACACCCCTTATATAAAATTAAAAATAAAAAGTGGCGAAACAGAAAAGATAGCAAAAGGAAAAAATAAGAAACCACTTACAGAACTGTTCCCCGGGGATCACAGAACTAAAAAGTAATGTTGTCATAACTCAGAACTAATAATTGGTAAGAATAGGAAACAAGATAAACAAATCAGAACCAACCTGCAAAGGGTTGCACAGCAATGACCATCTGATTCCGAGTTGCTGAATCGCCAATGAACGCTGCTAACGTTTTTCCTCTTATTAATTCCAGGAACTTATTTGCGTCAAAAACCTAGAGAGATCATACTGAGAAGGTTTCCATCTCCACAGTGCAACCATGAAATTTTGGGTGTCTGTACGACATTTTAAAATAGTGTCCTTTCATTTATCTAAGGATTTCATTTTAAAAAAATTCACATTTAAAAGCATAATTTTTTTGGCGACCCTTTCATTTTTCTTCTCTTTTTAACTTTTTGGCTTTGTTGTATGATAGTGATAGTTTTCCTTCTAAGTTTTGATCATGTAAATTTAAATTTCAAATGTACGCCTAATTTATTTTTCAAATAATGAAATACATTTTAAATTTTAGTTGAATAACTTTTACAAAACTATTTTAAAAAAAGGTTTAATTTCACAAAAGGTCCCCAATATTTGAGTTTAAAATCGGATAGGTCCCCAATCTTTTTTTCACTCTCCTGGGTCCTCAACCTTTCATAAATGAGCACAATAGGTCCCTTGTCACTATTTCCTCAACTTTTTATATAAAATGACGATTATACCCTTTAATTTTTTTAATTTTAAAAGTAAAACATTTAAAAACATTAAAAAAATTAAAAAAAACACCTACTTACCTTACCCCCACCCCACCTTCCCAAGAGGGCAGCCAAAAATGGTAGCCATTTCTGGCTGCCAAAAAGCTGCCGAAAATGGCAGCAAACTATTACTGTTTCCAACAGTAGATATAGGGGGGTGAATCTCCCCATTTTGCTGCCCAAAATAGATAGCAAAATGCTGCCATTTCTGACAATTAAAAAACTGCCGAAAATGACAGCTGAGTAGCAAAATAGGGGGATCCACCCCCTATATCTGTTGTCAGAAATTACTATCGTTTCTGACAGTTTTTTAGCCACCGAAAATGGCTCTGACAGCTATTTCTAGCATCCCTCTTGGGAGAGGAGGGGATGGGGTGAGTGTTTTGATTTCTTTAATTTTTTTATTATTTTTAATATTTTTAAATATTTTGTTTTTAAAATTAAAAGGTTAAAGGGTATAATCATTATTTTATATAAAAATTTGAGGAAATAGTGACAAAAGGGACCTATTGTGTGTATTTATAAAAGACTGAGGACTCAAGAGAGCAAAAAAAGGTTGGGAACCTATCCGATTCTAAACCCAAAGGTTGGGAACCTTTTGTGAAATTGACCCTAAAAAATGTATCGCACTAATGTGGTTTGACTATGGAAACAATGTCGAGTTTTGTTATAGAGCCCAGTCTCTAATTACAGGCTGAAACCTCACCTGGCACTGGTGAGGTGTTAGTATCTCATTAAAAACCGGACTCTATAAAAAACTCGGTCCTGATTCTTTAGAGTTGGCCCTCAATAATGTCTAACTTTTTAACAAATAAAAATCTAAAAGCTTTTTAAAACTTTTAATGTTATAGATATATAGATATATATATATATATATATTGGTGCTATTAAAATATTGAGACCGTGTTCAATCACATCATTTGTACACCTTTTAAGGCCGTCTCTATATCCCCAGTCATCATAATATTTGTCAAGCCTTCCGTTTCCATGGAAATTTGCATCGGATTGATGATCGGTCAGGAATTTTTTGAGTACAATGGTCCAGTAGAGTCAAATATCCACTTTCCACGGTAAAGATCACATTGTGTAACACGATCAAGATTTAGTCTATGTTCACTTCACGTGTATCATAATTCAAAACATGTGAATTTTATTGGTGCTTTTTAATGACTTGAAAAGAAAATCTAAGAAGAAAAATGAGACAGTTTTTGCTCAGGGCACAGACTTGACTAGGGTCCGGCTATGAAACCCAGCCAGGTTTTCTTATAGAACTCAGTCTCTAATCACACACTGACATTTCACTTGACATACACCACATGTTAACATCTCATTAGTTCATGGGCTCCATAAAGAATCCAGCCATGGGTTCTTTAGAATTGTCTAACTTGACTATGCGTGGCATTAGTAAAACACGATAAAGCCACTAGTTTGCTGCAAAGTATCCAGTATAAAGTAGGATATTAATAGCATTCATATTGGTAGTGTTAAATTAAGTTGTTAGTGAAGTTATTTGTTAATAACTCAAAAAATTACCTACATTGGTAGAGTTAAAAAAGTTGTCAAAAGAATTCCTTTTGGTTAGTTGTTAAATTTGTTAACTTTAATAATAATTTTAACAACTTTGTTAAAATTTAATATTTTCAAATTTTTTTTTATTTATTTAACAAAATTTGACTAATAACTTTTGAATATAATAGGGCCCATTTATATTTGAGTAGATTTTAGTGATTTTGTTTAACACATCCAATGTGACAATTTAGTAGTTGTTAAATTTAACTTGTATATGTGGCATTTAACAATAATTTAAAATGTAATTTTTATTTATGTGGATAGCTAAATTTAACAACACTCGTAGTCACCACGTCGCAAAGGGTCAAAGGTCAACAATGGTCAACGGTTGCAGGGTCTTGAGAGCCGGCTCCGAGTGCTTCATCCAATTTAACGGCCTAACGACCAAACGACCAAAAGATCTGAAGAGCCCATTTTAGCGACCTCAGAGGCAAATCTCCATTCTTGCGTTCTGGTGGTTCGGGACGTCCAGGCTCTACGCTAATGAGCTCACAGTGCCCCAACCCAACACCGCAACCTGACTAGCATGCCAGCTAAGAACCTGCTTTGGAACCCACGTGAGGGACGTTATCACTTACGGTTAATGGGACTTTAGCATTGAATGCAAAGTGACGGCCACTTACCCCACACATGACTTAAGTAGTCAGTAGTCGAAAAACAAAGGTCAAATCCCAGTTGATATGACCCAGAGGTTATTCGTATGAACCCAGCATTAATGTAATCATCGTCACCATGCAATTGGCAAACTGGCATTAAAAAGATCGGCAAATGAAGCTGAGAAAGCGGCACACCCAAAAATCTTATTCTTCTTGTCTTTAGTTTATGTACTATCTTCTATTTATTGCAAATTTTCTTTGCCTTTACACATTAACTACGCAAATCGATTCAAATACAAATTTCTCAGAAATACAAATCTTGTTTGTTGAGTCGAAAACTAAATTTGACATCAATAAATTGGCGCCGTCTGTGGGAAACTTTACAAAAAGCTGTATACGAAACTCCCATTGAAAATAAATAAGTGGAAGACGCTCTGAAAGCCAAAGAACAAGAAGTAGTGATGTTTGATTGCCTCGTAGGTTTCGAAAGAACTAAGGCATAGCTAGTGCTGATCCCTCACGGCTGTCAGTAGCCACTGAAACTGAGACCCTCCGGCAGCGGCTGCAACAATGTAACCCGCCAGCCTTCCAACAACATGCGTCCAATCCCTTTGAAAGCACGACTGGAGGCAGTGTTTTAACAAGATTGGGCCCCCGGCCCCTACGGGGCCACGGAAGGTCAAGGTCGCCTGAGTAACAGCGACTGAACAAGCGCACACAAGGGAGAAAGAGCCCGACGCTTGTTCGTCCTTGCCAACGCACGATAAGATCGACCCCAGAAATTCTTCGAGAACACCAACCAGCCTCTCAATAGACTTATGAACTGGCTCAATGGAGGAAACGGCTGAACGGCCGCAAACAATAACAGTCCGGGGTAAAAGGAGTTTCCAGCTGGTGGAAGGATAAGAAACCTTCCACCATTCTTGAGCCGATTACAGTCATTATCCTTTCCGCAGAATATATCTTTGACCTTATAAGAGGAGACCCAATCCTGCTTGAGGCAAAACCCATAAGGAGGAGGATGAAAAATACGGACCAATCCAAATACTGTAGGTACCATAGGGCCATGAGGCACAGCACAAAGGACTGCATGCACCTAAAGCGAGAGATCGAACGGTTGAGTGGACAAGGACACTTGGGCGAGTTAATAGCAGATCACCGAGGGCTGGAATGATAAGCTCATCCCCTAGCAGACCTCGAAACCCAACCTTTTAAGAACCGACCTCCCGTCGAGATCTGCATGTTTAGCAGTGGAGACCTTGGCGCTGACTGTTTTGGGAGACAGAGGCGATGTCTTGTGCGTAAAGCCCAGATTTCCTATCACTCACCCAAGAAACATTTCCCTTCCTCTCAAGCGAGTTTTTTCTCCCCTCGCCGCCAAGCTGTCAACAACCAGCAGAAACCCCATATTCAGAAGACCTGGTCGATAGCGGCAGCACTACAAATATTATCTATTAGGAAGCTTTCCAACAGATAAAGATGGATCCTGGAGACATACGGCCATACAAAGTCTGGCTTCAAGGTTTCATCAGAGACCATGTAGAGGCCAATGGTTAGGTTACGCTCTCTCTCAAATTAGGGGACGATCTCCGCAAAAGGAAAATTTTGGCAGACTTCCTTATTATAGACGCACCTTCATGCTACAACTCCATACTCAGGCGACCCATCTTGTGTGAGCTTAAAGCCACGACTTCGGTATTTCATGATGTCATGGAGTTCCCCATCACCCAAGGAATTTTGACCATACGAGGCGACCAGCTTGCGGCACTGGATCTCAACCCGAAGTATGTCACTCACGCGAAAGGTTCGTTAGAAGTTTATACCCTGGTTCCAAGGGTTGGTAATTCCGGGACACAAGCTTGCCCAGGTGATGAGCTCGAGACCATGAGGCTAAGTGACGATAGGCCGGATATGGAACTCAGAATTGGGGCGAGGTTGACGGAGCTGATTAGAGACTTGTTCAATTCCTGAAACAGAACTTGGATGCCTTTGCATGGGTCCGTGAGGATATAGAGGACATCGATCCCAAACACGCTTACTATAAACTCATTGTTGACCCTGCGGCCAAGCCCGTAAAACCAAAAAGACAACTCTTCAATGGTGAAAGATATGAGGCCTTGGCCAAGGAGAACTACTCAGAAATAAATTTATAAGAGAAGTGTTATATCCTCAGTGGGTAGCCAATCCCGTGTTGGTTAAAAAGAGTAACGGCGTCTGGAGAATTTGCATTGACTTTACAGATTTGAACAAAACTTGTCCCGAAGATAGCTTTCCTCTGCCTAGAATCTACCAAATGGCTGATGCCATAGCTGGACACGAGTTGTTAAATTTCATAAACGCTTATTTAGGTTATCATCAAATCCCTATACACACGGGAGACGAGGAACACACTTCATTTATAATAGACAGAGGACTCTATTGTTATAAAATGATGTTGTTTGGATTAAAAATGCCGGGGCGACTTACCAACGACTGTTAAATTCCATGTTCAAAAGTCAGCTCGGGGGACCATGGAAGTATACATCAACCTTCGACCTAAGCAGCACATTGTGGACCTCTCCAAAATGTTTCAAGTTTTAAGAAGCTATAAGATCAAGCTCAATCCAAAGAAATACTCTTTTGGAGTGGTGTCAGGAAAATTCTTAGGATACATAGTTAACCAGAGGGAAATCGAAGCAAACTCGGAGAAAGTTAGGGCAATCCTTGATATGGAGCCTCTGAAAACACATCATGCAAAGTGCAATGCACAATGTAAACTTGGTATCTTATTAAGTTCTTCAAAAAGAATAAACAAAACACCTGATTGGTAGATATTTGTGATATTTAAATCTCCTATATGTGCTGTTAGTTATGTGATATTGTGTTTAAAATGTCGTATTTATGTTCAATTTGGTAAATTGTAGGTTAAAATCTAAAAGAAATTCAAGTTGGGACAAATTCAGATCATTTTAGCACAAATTACGAAGCTGGGGTCAAAACGAACGAAATAGAAAGATGAAGGACGAAATTGAAGTAGTCAAATGGCATGTGAGCCATGCGGCCACATACGCAAGAGGGAACAAGGGAGGGACACACGTGGCCATGGTACGGTCACATATCCATCCGAAATCGGAAACCAGAATACACGGCCAGAAGACCTATGCAACCACATGGGTGATCATTTTCATGAATTTTTTGTTATTTTCCTAGTTTGTTTAGAATTCTTTTTATGACAAACTTAGTAAATGAATTTTACTTTTTTTTTAGGTTTTCTTGGACCTTATAAAAAGGAGTCTATCCGAATTTTGAAAGATACATTCATGCATACATTGAAATACTTAGTTTCTTGATATTTTCTATAGAGAAGTTTGGTTCGGTTTTTTGAAGAGAAGTTTTGGATTGAAGAATGTTGGAGTAATAATCTTTTTATCCAACCTTATTCATCAAACTCGGTGATGAATTCTAACTCTTTTGTGCTTAATTTTATCAATTCCCTGAGTAGCTAAGCTTCTTTTCTTGGGACGAGCAATGTAGCTAGTTGTTAGTTTGTTGATTCAACGCCTAAAATTTCTTTTCTAGTTAACTCTTTATCGTTGTTTTGTATGACTTTCATTTATTTAGCGCGCGGATAGGTGAATGTTTATTGGTTTGTGTTGAACTCGAGAAAAGAATACATGAATTAGATTAGTCGATAAAGGACATTAATTTAAACAAGACAAAGAGATTTGTTTGTTGTTAGTGCGGTCATGTAAATCAAACTTCAGAGATATCTGCATGAGTTTCTTGTTATTAATGCACTTAAGAGGGTTGATAACGCGCTCACTTAGAGATAGATGAGGATGCCAAATTGAGTGGGATTAACTAGCTTTGAGATAGATAATTGATTAATTACGTGAAACGCAATCGTTAACTAAGATTAGTTTTTGTTGAATCAATAAACGGGTAGATAGGGGAATTAATGGTGGTAAAATTGTGAGTCTCAAGCTCATACAAATCTTGAAGAAAACATTTAAAATAATTTGTTCTTCTTAACTTATTTTATTTTTACTTTTATTTGTTTATTTGCTTTTAAAAACAAACTCCAAATTTTGATTGTTTCAACTAGAGCGTTGAATGTTCAATACTTAAATCTGTTCTCGTGGGACGATAACTGGGACTCATTGTCCACTTTATTACTTGTTCGACCTGTACACTTACAGATCATACACACATTTTAACAAAAAAACCTAATTTTATATGCCTTTAAAATACACATGGCCTCCTATAATTGGTGATCGGGCTCTAAATTCAAAGCCCAATCTGTTTTTATAGCTGAACCGGAATATGACTATCCTTCCAATTAGTTAACACTAACATGGTACTGTTGAGGTTTTCATGAAATCTCAATCCTTATAAGATTACAACAGTATGTAATTTAATGTACATGTCGAGATATTTGATAAGGATTTATAAAAAAGTGGGTTTATAATGGATTTAAAATTAAGATCTTGTTTAATTCTTATTATTTTTTTAATTTATAATTTTACCTACCGCTGATTTAACGTTTGATTTGATAACAGTCCAATTACAACCATATATTTTAAATCTTTTTATATTTTCAATACATACTTCTCTACTAATTATGATTTCCTCGATTTAGACAAATAATGAGAATCAAACAAGTTGGGTAAATGTGTCTAGATTTTAATTGTGACATTTGAAGGTAATGATTAAAATGATATGAAAGTTCGCTTCATGTCACATTAAATATGTAGTTAAATATAGTGTTATTATATGTCTAAAATTAAAAATTTGAAGCTATATATTCAAATTAAATTATAATAAAGTGAAATGAGTGATATAAATTTAATAAAAATTTAAAATTTATAATTATAAATAAATAATTATTAAATTAATAATTAAATAAATAATATGTAATATTATAATGTGTTTTCATAAAAATAATTAAATACTTAATAAATAAAAGTGATTTTTAAATAACTACCATGCTCTTACCACCTGTTCCACAACCCGAGCAAATGCCACCAATCTATGAATTTTTGCACAACCATCAAGGCGTAGAAATTCATAGACAGGCGCCACTGGTAAACCTAGTGATGCCTATGCATTAAACTATACAAATCTAGGGGCAACGTGGAAAGCTTGTCGGCAGATGTGTCCCATCAATATACGGAACTCAAGTCACTCAACCTTGTAAACCACACAAAACAAGTAATTTAACCTTTTTTTTTAATTTTTTTTCAAGAAAAAAGTCACATACGGGATAAAAGAAGGGGATTGAGCTAGGATTAAAGGGTTAGCGCATGTACTTGAGGGTTTAAATTCTTATTGAGATTACTCAAATTTAAATCTCCACGATCCCCCTCTCTTCATTCCCTTTTGTTTTTATAAATACTAGTACTCCACATAGTGCATCCATTGCATTTTGTTTTTCATTTTGTAATTCGATACGTGTATGGGAGGTCATCGGTTAGGCACATTATGTATGAAACTTAATTTGAAACTCTTTTTATTTATGCACACTACATTCTTTCTTATACATGTGTCACTTTTTTGTTTTTTCACTTTACATAAATTTAAAACTTAATTATAACTATAACAAAATTCCACTTAATTGGTTATCAAACGGCCTCTAGCAGTTGCATTTGGATGAACAACAATGATTTTTCAAAAATTGAGGGTCTCCTAGTCCAAATTTAAAGTTTAAGAATGAAAGTGCAAATAGATGTAAAGATTGAGGGTCTGTTACAGCAATTTACCCGAGAGGAAAGATCACAAATCAATATAGTATTCTCGTTTTCTTCCCTAAATCCAAACCAATAACCCCCACGATTCACAAACTATTTTTGTTTAAAAACAGAAATAGATTTTTTGAGAATAAATTGTTAAAATTTGTGTAATATAATTGAATCCTAAACTGTCAACATGCATGTTGTCCTTGAACAGTGAAATGTTAATTTGGTGTTCTATGATCCACGACATCTTTTAAACTTACGTGATTAGTTTAATCAATTTCAAATCTTAAATAAAAATGAGTACGTGAGCATGCACGTCCGTGAAGGGTTGAACGTGTTATTTTGGCGTTCCACTATCGCCAAATCATTTCAAGCGAGCTTTTTGACTTTCACGGTCAGAACCAGAGTGACGAGAAGACCCCACCCATTTGCCAGACGGCAACATGAAACGGGCGGACGATGCAGGTAAGTGTGTGACCACGGATTTCAAAAGTTTCATGTCCGCAACAAATTCTATTGCGGGCTCATTTCGAGTCCGGATTTCACCTTTAAGAAGGCGAGGGACTTCACCGATTCAAAATACGCCAATCTTCAATCTTCCTCTATCTTCTTTACCAAGACTTGTTTTTGTATGTTCCATATTGATGATCGTTAGAGATGTTTCAGAAACTCTTCGGTTCGTCCTCGTATAGCATCTTCCCAAAAATCTATGAAAATGAGGTATACGAAGCAGATACCTTGGGCCTTAAAACCGGAAGTGCTATTGAAACTATTGAAGAGTCAACCCCGGTGAAAGTGGGATGTCAAACCCTTAAACTACTCGACGTTGACGGCGTAGTGGACAAGTTGAAGCATCGGTATAGGTTTGTCCACATCGGGTTAGTTCAGGTTGCTCTGACGCCATTATTCCGGTGAGGCATAAACTCCCCTATTCTGGTAGCTTTAAGAGACTGCCGACGTCCTGATTACGAGGATTCTTTACTGGGTTTGGTAAAGAGTAATTTGTGTGGGGGACCGGTTTATTTCAACTGTTTTCCGGGTTTTTCTGTTTCACTAACAGCTCCTAATCTCTTGGATGCTTTAACTTTAAACATCGACACATCAGGGATCGGTATGAAAGAGGGAAATTCGCCTGTAGCAGTAAACTATAGAATTATCTATAAGGTGATGAATGATGACAGTCCTAATGCAAAAAAAATTAACAGAAATGGGTTTACTACTGTCTTTGAAACGGATTCAGACACAACAGACGTTGTTCAACGAAGAGTGATATTTTGGAAGGATCCGCAAGAATGGATACAAGAAGCGGCAGACCTCTAACCGGTTGAATACCTGGGTTGCAGAATTGTTAAAAACGCGGATGGTAGTGTTAATTTCAGCTTCTATCCATGGAAACAGGATTAATGTTGCTGCCACTGCTGCTGCTGAAGAACCAAATCATTTTCAAGCATTTTGTAGATTTCTCTTCTTCCCGTTTGGTTCTACTGTTTAAGGTTTCTATGTCCTATCTATGTCCTTCTGATGTAAAATAAATGTTTCTGTTGAAGGATCTTAATGTAGACCTCCAGGCCAATCTAAATTCAACCAAAGTAGGAACCAAAATAAATAAATAAATCTCAAAGCAGCGGCAGATATTCCTTCTGAACCTGCAGATCAATCCATGAGATCAGCTAAAAAGTAATTAAAAAGGAGAAGAAAAGATCTTAGATATAAACCAAGAAGACGATGCAGATGGCAAGGGCAATTTCCTGAAGGGATAAACTAAACGATAAGACGAAAGTAAAAGATTTCAGTATCTACTTTATTCAAAGTGGTTAAGATGCTTTTGAAAGGTGAAGACTTCTTGGACGGGCCAAATTCATTTTGGCTGAGTGCAAGTGTAGATTAATATGGGTGGTGTCTTTTGGACCTCATGTTATAGTGTTTAAAAGATAGTGTAATAGCACGTCATTGGGTGTGTTGGGTTCTTTGAGCATGTCACCACGCTTCGTAAGCACATACTCTAATATAAATGATGTTAGTACAGACTATTTGCTAATGAAAGCGTAGTCTTTGATGACAAGGGAATGAGCATAAATAAAATCAAGTCCAAGTATGATTTTAATATGCTTATGTCGCAAAGTAGTGATCCACACTTGTGGTAAGTGAAATTCTCTGGACCACTGGTGACAGGTATCTTGAATACTAAATTTAGTATTGTATGCTATTTTATTATTTTGGATAGTAGTTCCATCAAATTGTGTTACAACTTGAGGACAAGGAATGTGTAGGTACTAAGCTTTTATCAACTGAAGTGGTAGAAGTACCAGTGTCAACAAGGGCAATTACTTGTGTTTTTTGTCCTTTAATATTTAAAGCATATAGAATTAGCAAGTCTTTTAGTATTGACTTGTTACAAATAAGTGGAATTGTATCCTGTAAGGCAACAAGACAATGTTCAGGATTTGGTTCCTGAATAGTGATACTTTTGGAGTAATCTCTGGAATCAGGAGATTCAGGTGAGTAGTCTATCTTAGATTTCCCTTTATGAACAGTGAAAATGAAGTTTTTAACTTCGGTTTGAAAAACGTTGAATCTATTTTCAAGAAGTGATAATCTTTATTCTATCACATTCTGGGGGCCAGAATGTTGAGAGAGTAACAAAGTATCTTTTAGTGGTAAATCTATATTAAATAATAATTTGATACAAGTAGCACAAATTTTGATATAACAGTTTAAACATTTGAAACGTCTGCTGAAGGCCGGATACTATTCGCAATTATAACATTTAATATTGTCATTGCCATACTTGTTTTTCCAATCGTGGATACAACTGGTCAAACGAGGATCAGGAGTTGGAATGGAAGATGTTCCTACGCAACCTAATTTTGTGAACAAATCTTTTTCATCCATTGAAGTGATAAAATTATCAATGAAATAGGATTCGCAGTTGTAAGGAGAGTACTTGGCTAGCAGTGCTCTGCACTGTTCTTCTTCAGGATACATTTGAACAGAAAAGGTTTCAACTCTTTGAATTTCTTTAGATTCAAATCCCTTAAAAGAACAAATACTATAAATGGTTTCATCCTTAGAAATATCTGATCGTATTTCTAGGATGTTATCATTTAGACTATTGATCAAACAAGCTTCTCTGGTAAAGAGATTTTACTTATTTGGACAAGTGGAACTAAAATTTCCAGGTTACTTACAAGCAAAGCAAATGAGAATATCTTGGTATGTTCGATTCTTATCATATTTTCGAACATGCTTGTTAGGGTTTAATTAAGGCTTTCTATTTCGTGACCTACATAAATAGTAGCTCTTCTTGGTGGTGGGAATCTTCCTAGAATTCTTAGCCTGTTTGGGCTTTGGCTTTCTAAGAGGTGCCTCATATTATTGAGGAGTGTAGATTTCTCCACAAAATCTCATATTGTTTCGCTTAAGATCACACTGTATCTTAATAATAGAAACAATTTTTGCGCCAGTACTATTATACTCTGGTAAGACATTGTTCCAGTCAAACTTACTCTAGGTTTCAGAAATTTCTTTTCCTAAATCTACTGGGAGTTTAGTGAAAAGTCTTGTGCTTAATTCTGGGGTATAATAATGTCCAGAAATAGTAGTAAGGGTAAAGAGGTCTTGGAGAAATGGAATAACCTTAACCCAATTTCTGAATTGCAATTGTTCTAAGTCTGTCATGGTTTCAGCTTGCCTATTCGCTAATCTAGTATTCATATCACCAATATTGACGATCCTATGGATTAAATAAGTGAAATTGTTGATGTTGTTACCTTGGGCTACAAGATTAGTAACCTTATCAAGAAAATTTGCCGTGTATGATTCCCATATTGCTCTGGCAACATCACCAAAATAATTCTCAGCAATTTGAACCATTACTTCTCCACAATTACATTACTATGGAGTGCCTGATAGTAATTATAAACTACACCGGTCCATTGCTCAAGATAGGTATTCCAATTTTCCAGGTGGATACCAGCAAGATTAAGAATTCTTGAGTTGAACTGAAAGTTAGGATCAAGTGGATTTCTTTATAAATATCCTTTCTTTCTTAGTCATAAAGAGTGACAGGATTTCTAGATGGATGTCCTAGATTGTATGTCATAGTGTCAGGTTCAATCTTTGGCATGACAGTAGTCATTAGTCCAAGATGATGAGTTTTAGATGATACAGAAGAAGAGCAGTCTTCTATATATCTTTTCATATGTTCCATATTAGGATGAATGGGTGAACTATCAGGGGGTTTCTCTGGTATTTCATCTGGTTGAACTATGTCAATGACAGATGTGATTGATGCCTTGGATGTAGTATCAATTGGATCTGTAAAAGTGATATTTAAATCAGGTAACAATTCTTCTTCAGTGTTTTGACAAACACTGTCTAGAGGAATTTTAGTGTCATTATAGACAGGTTTAGAAGATTCAAAAATAGTGTCATTAAAGACAGTGTCTGACAAGCCCCATTCCCAGAACTTCTAACTTACTAAAAGTGTGACGTGCGCCGATGATAAATTCTAGCTAAAAGTCAGAATTTACCGTCAAGGCTCGTGCATATACTAATGACCCCTAGAAAATTTTCGACAACATCTCCTCTAATTTGTTAACAACCAACCTGCATAACACCCAACATCAATCCAAATACACTTCACAATGTAATAATTCCTACCATCACCAATAACAATATTTCATGTATGAAAAATTATACAAAACCAAGTATGCTCTACTCAGAATTCTCAATGTATACTAGTGGATTAACCCCATCAAAATCTATAAATCATACTAACGACAAACCCTATAACAGTTCATTTCATTATATACTGGCTTAATTTTGAAAATAGCAGGCTCGATTCTGATATGTTGACCAAAATCCAATTGCTACCCGAAAAGAGAATGATTTGGAAAATATGTGAGCTAATAAGCCCAGTGAGTGGAGTTTTATATTTAAGCATGCTTTGGAAAGTCGAAACATAACTTTTACA
>CAVNYN010232084.1:0-46806 GCA_963692815.1 Nyctanthes arbor-tristis
ACACATATGCACGCATTCATAATAAATTTGAGGATTTTAATGGACCAATATAAACCAATAAGAGTTTAGGTTTTAGTGGATTTTAATTGAATAGATTTGAGGAATTAGATTACTTAAAATGAATGGTTAAGATCATTTGTCAAGAACATTGGTTATGTACATATATATACATACATATATATATACACACACAATATAAACTATAATAATAAAATATGTGAATAGAGCTGACATAAAAAAATAGGATAAAGTTTTGATTTAAAAAAAAAAAAGGAAATTCCACGATTTTAGAATAGAACCCTAATCGGTCAAATTTGTCGATTACAAAAAATATATATTTAAATCATTAGCAAATGTAAATTTCAAAGTCTTTAAAAAGAGTCTGAAATAATTTTTTAAAAATTTTATTATAATATAATCATTAAGGACACACCATACACTACATTTTTAAAGCATTTATCATGCATGACGACAAATAAATTCCAATTCTGAAGCATTTTGCCATGACTGTGTTTCTTAAGTTTATACCATTAATTAAAACTCTCATCACTGATGCTTGGGAAACACCAACACAAATACTTTTGACACTTAAACACAAATATTCAGTAATATATTTCTCCTTGTACTACCAAAGTAACTTAGAAACCTTTTTTTCTTTTCAACCATTGAAACTTAAACCATAATGCAATTGGTTTATGAATGATTACCCATCAAACACTCCTTATTCATCAATAAATAAAAATGGCAAAAACATTAGCAATTTTTCATAGAAAAGAAAAATTGAAAGCACCAGTTATAAAGACTAACCAAGATTAGAAATAAATCCAGCATTTGCAGTCAGTGATATACAAAATGAACTATACAAACAAAGGTGCTTTGAAATTAATCAATCAGGCAACAAACTACAAATGAAAAACTATACATGCAGTTTATGTTACCACAATGACATGTCACTATCACTGTCTCAAGGACATGCACTTGGACTTAATTCCAAGACGAGCTCATTATTGCTACACAACATGGTCCCTACAGTGAGTATCATGCGTGTGCTATGTTGTTTTGGCATGTTTTTAAAATGTCTTTAACCCTCTGAAGATACTTTAAATGACATTGTTTTGGGTGACGAAATTTGATAACCTAGAACTCAAATCTAACTATGTATTAATTGTCCTGCATGATTAACGATATCTCGTAGAGAGTACGTAGTAGTACTGATAATATATCCTTTAATAGAAGTAATTAAGATTTGATATTTGCATTTCTATACCTGAACCTGCAAAATTCTTTGAATTAATGAGTTCTCTCAAATTCATCACCGACCTTAGGGAGGTTTTCTCCCCTACTCACAGAAAAAGCACAAGTGTTGTCTGTTAGTCTGACCCTCTCCACCTCCTTTCTTATTTATCTTCATTGCTATTCTTCCTCCCAATCTATCTTCTTCCGTCACAGACTGTACCCTACCGTGAGTCTATGAAAAAGAAAATGACCATGTCTGTCTATCCGTATCTGTATCTGCATCTTTTCATCATTCTTCTTCCCCTTCCCAAATGGTTACATATGGTATCGTCATCCCAAAATGGCCCAAATCCTTCACTGTGCTTTGTAATTCCTCATTCTGCAACAGGAAACCCCACTTTTCTTCTACTGTCTGCAGTCAGTTTAGGTTCGCAATTGGCTTCACGAAAAACCTATATTCTCCTTCTGTAGCTCAAGAGATTCCTTGGAAAACCATCTTCTCATTTTCTGACAATGCAATGCGGTAATTGCAGGTGAATTGACGGTATGATTGTTTAATGCAATGCCCCAAGTTTGATGACTGAAAGTGGGGAAATCTGCTATTGCTTAAGTCATTGCTTGATTTGATTTAAGTTATAAAATTCTGAATTCAAAGTATATTTGTGTTCTTGCTTGAAGCGTCTGGCAATTTTGATACATAGACCACTATCACATGCTTCCGTAAGTCCTTAATGTTTCACAAGTGATAATTCATATGATTTATTTTCTTGATTATGGTCGGCTTAGTTATGCATATTTTTCATCATACAAGTCTCTATTGTTTCTATTCAACAATGAATCAATCAAATGCAATTTCCTCCTCGGGAAATTAACAAGGTGCCACCTTCTGAGAATGCTTCCTGCTGTACCCACAGGTGAGTATGCAAACTTGCATAGATGCTTATGTCAAGCAGTCAAGTACTAAAGATTTGATTTTTAATTTTCCTCTTCCTTTTTAGTTGAAAAAATGCCTTAGTAAGTATTTTGAGGCAGAAAGGATTGGGAAGTGAGGACTTACGATGGTTCCAACTTCTAATTAGAAACCTTGCACACTTCAATATGACTGGAATGATGAAAGCAACATTCACTTTGTTGTTACGTTGCTAAAGTTTTCAAATTGCCGTTAAAATAATTTAGCAGTCTACATTTTTCAAGTAAAATCTCAGTGATGGCTGAAATGTATCAAAACTACTTCTCTATATGCATCATTTTTAATGTCGTGCCCCCGTGCTGTCATAGATTTTTTGTTCGACGATGCAAGTGTTTGATAATACTCATTTCTAATTGTATGTTGCTACCAAGAGGGTTTTACTCAGACCCTGTTAGCTTTTATATAGCTACATTTTAAAATTGGAATACATTTTCCCTAATAGCTTTTATATAGCTACACTAACAACTTGTGCTTGTTTCAAAAAACCTCTTAGTGCAACAACAGCAAATGTCTCTTGAAACCAACTAGAATCTATACAAGAGAAGAAAGATCCGCACAACTCCAGGTCCCAATTCGAATCCTCTTGTTTCTTAAAAGATTAATTTATTTTGAAGTTTTTATATCTCAGTTATTGTAATAGTGGCTCTTTGAAATTTCAAAATTCACCATTCTGATTCTGATTGATTGATAATTTTTTTAAGTTTTCCATTTCTCTTTTTCTCCTTGATATAAAATAATGGATTTTGGTGCTACTGTAGGAAATCTGACATAAATAAGGAACCTGCAATATGAGATACCTGCAGATTCTAACTCCTATTAGTTCTATTTGCTTTGTAGGTAAGAATTGAGAGGGCCAGTCTTAATAAGTGATTTTGAATTGAGAATCAACATGAGATTTGAAACAAAAATGGGGACAAAAGTATTGGATTTGAGTATTTTGGAAAATGCAATGGATGATAAAATTCTGGACTTCCTAGATTGTAGACGAGTGTTTGTTCTTTGTTCTAAAATTCGATGACAAAAATTCATCTATGCAGGTAGTGAAGATCAGGCTAGATCAACACAAAGGATTGAGTCCCATGCTTATGAAGTACGCAATATTGTTGGGTATTCTTGTATGATCATTTTTGGAGAATTTGCACTAATGAGGAACGAAGAGGAAGAGAAACTCGACCAGTTTCATGTGTTTGATTGAGAAAATTATTAGTCGTATATTGTAAAGTAACTTTGTACTTAGAGCTTGTCACAAATGCTTAGTGTATATAGAAGCCCCAGACACTTTTGTTCAAAAACTGATTCCATGATTCTATTTTTCTTTGCGCAGAGAGGACATATCAACTTGCTTACGCAAAAAGTTGTACTCAACTGTGATTAGTTGCAATTGATGGTTTGATATTTTCAAAGGAGCGAGCTCGGGTAGTAATCTACGGCTAAAAAAAAGGAAAATTTGCAATGACTTACCTACAACTACAAGAAATACGAAGAGAAAGTAAATCACTTCCCGTAACATGGATTTCGTCACCAAGTCAAAGCGAGACGGAACATTAATGTCCACATGGATCCGTCGTTGTGTCGGTTCTAGATATAATTAATCACACTGTGTACAAATAGCTCGGTTTAACCTTGCGGTTTGAATGTCATAATTTAGTTGATCTAGACAAGCAGTATAATAATCTCGTTTAAAAGCCACTAGATAGTTAAGAAAAAAAAAGGTTCTTCAATATTGATATATAAATATCATCTTTTTAAATTTTCTTTTACTACAAATAATTACGGTCGGAAGCACCGCGAGAAAGCGGTTTACTAGTATATTATTATTATTTAATACAATTGGTGGAACTTTGGGGAGGGGCATTACTGTGGATTGGAGTTCACATGGTATTAAAATTTGCTAGTTTCTCGTATATATGTGGTACTTAATTAATTAGAGAAAGTGAAAATAAGAAACCAAAAAGAGAAGGATATATATATATATATATATATAGATATTGGAAAAGAAATATTAAATGATGATATGGTGTGGTTGTGGGGATTTTGGTGTATTAATTTGGTTACAAATTCTTGCTAAGAATTGCAATTGTGGATCTAAAAGCTTTGATACAAGTTGTTGCTTCTGCAACTCATTCAATTTCAAAGTAACTGTGTGTGTAGGCATCTTTCGAACAATCAAAGGATAGGTTATCTATGAAGAAAATCATTTTTGCCACTTGAAAATTTCATATTTACCCCAAAATTAACGTTACTTTTAGCAAAAAATTCTTTTCACAGCACTGCATTAACTTATATACATGCTAATGAGTGATAAGGTTTGTTTGTAATTAGATAAGATAATAATTAATACATCAAGCTCCAAAAGACCATATATGAAAAATCAGAAAGAATTATTATACGCTGGAGAAATGAGTAAAGAAGAAGAGCGCTGGTGCAGTGCAAAGATCACAAAAGACCAGTATGATTTGTCTACGGCACATCACCCTCTAGTTAAGCAGAGTATCTAGGCTTTTTAAGTCGGACGAAGAGACAAAAATGGGAGAATAATATTCCAGAGGCGGCGAAAACGAACCCTCTGAAGAGCCTCATTGTTTAACAGGTGTTCCAAAACTCCGGCCAGCACCATTGTGTAGTCCTCCAAAACCTCCACCATTGACACCACCGGCAACATGATTTTCTTGGCTAGCTCTCCTCCTCCTTTATACCAAATATGGCTATGGATATGTTAGCTATCTTAAGTCTTAACCCTATAATTAGATCGTGTACTCCCAACCCTCCACACCAATTAAAAAGGGTTTGATCTGTCACTCTCGATCCTTCGACTTAATTCGATGGTCCCATGCATGTATCACGTGCCCCGGTTAAGTTTTAACGTGTTTTCAATTAAATGTCTCACTCTCCAAAGATGCTTTAATGAATAACGACATTGTTCAGGCCGAAATTTGATAACCTAGCAATGATTGGTCCAAACAGTGCTACTAGTGATTATTAATTATATATGTGTTACCATCTATCTATCTAACTATATAAGAGACAACACATAATTGAGGTTATTTTCTAGTATTGATAATATTTGAACACAAGTCATCATAAGAATCTCATGGGGGTGATGATGAAATCTCCATAGAGTCTGATATTTGCATTTTTGGATCACCTTCAAAATTTCTTGAATTTATGTTAGAAAACGTACATTAAGTATTAACACTGCGCTTTCCGACACACACACACACACACATATATATATATATATATTAATCTTCAAAATACAATGTGGTTTCCTTATTGTTGCTTTACCAATTGTTTCCGGTTGTTACCAAACAAATAATCACTCCAGCGCAAAAATCACCATAGCGGAAACCGGCCTTTTCCCTTGCAATTTCAATTATCTTCTGCCGAATACAAGATAATTTAGAAACGAATGTAATAGAGCACTGAACAAAATACCATGAAAAATAAAATGAGTTTAATGAAAATACAAAGGTAAATTAAGAACATTACCCTAAATAAAGTTAGGAGTAGAAAGAGTAAATAATAAATTCCCCATACAAAAAAACGTAACCAAACTATCCTTAAATATCATTGGATGAAGAGTCAGCCCTTAATGATTTCAATCTTTCAATCTTTTCTAAAGTTTTATTGAAGAGTCGTGTACTAAAGTTTGATCAAAGGGATAAAGTGTTGTTTGCATTGGATTTTTCGTGAGGTGGATTTGGGTTCATTGATTGTGGACTTATGGGATTAAATTGAAAGTGGGTTAGGCACTAAAGTGAGCTTTGGTTTTTTCTCGCTCTTTTTTCTATTGAAATGGTCCTAGTCTCAGTTGCTTACGGTACCGTTTGTGATGTGTGTTGTTTAGGTTTTTTTTTTTAAATTTTTCCCCCTTTTTGTCTCATAATACGCATCTAATTCTTCTCACTTTCCTTTCCATCATCTTCATTTCCTAATTCGAATTTTAGAATGTTCTTTGAAGGGGCCTTAATTTCGTGTATAAAACGACTCTTTCCAATATCATTTTCTCCAATTTCGTCTCATAATAATACACATCTATTTCTTCTCACTTTTCTTTCCACCGTCATCATTTCCTAATTCGAATTTTGGAATATCCTTGGTAGAAGGGCCTTAATTTCATATATAAAAAGACTCTTTCCAAAATCTGTATTTTATTAATATGTTCGGCACTTTCCAAATTCCAATCCCTATTTTTAAGCTTCTGGCCAATAAATTTTGCATTGAATTTTCTGACTCCCGTAGTAAAGCTTGATATATGATGTCTCGTACTCAGTAAAATGTTATTATTTTTACTTTATAGATTTTCATTCTACATTTACTAATCATATATGGAAATATTTTTACTTTATTATTTTTACTCTTGATTTATTGTTTCATACCTTTAATTTTTATTATGAGAATTATGTAGATTAACAGTGGTTTTTTAATGTTTATGTACTCAAACTTCCACATTTGTATTTTGATTTTGTGCAAATTACAACGGGTTTTGATTTAGATGTGTATGGTGTTGATGATTTACCATTAAGATGCATAAATTTTAATTGTCAAAGAAGGGGGTTATATTATTGTTGTTGCAATGATATGCTTTAATTTAATTACTTCTAAAAAGTTTAGGCTGCATTATTTTTGTGATTCAGTTTTCTATTTTTAAGTTTTCAATTTATTTTCGTTTTTCTATTTTGAGTGCTTGTTTTCAGATTTCTAAAAATTCATTTACTCTGTCATTTTGAAAAACTTTTTTAAGAAATCTAAAATTGGAAAACATGTTCTTTTTGACATTTTGAGAATTTATTTGCTTATTAAGTAAATTAAATTATTTTGTTCTTTCGTTAAAAAAATTATTTTGTTCTAATGTATCATTACTAAGATTAAAATATAAAAGTTTGCTATAATTTGTTATGAGGAAAAAGGAAATACAAAAAAAAAATAATAATAATAAAATTAATAATAATAATAATAAAAATAAACTAACTTTGGAAGCATAGGACACATGAATAAAATTAAAGGAGAGAGAAATTAGAGGAGGAGGGACGAAGGGTTGTGAAATTAGAGGAGAGAGAAATTGAAATTCTCAAAACAAAGTGTTTTCTTTATTTTTAATTAAATACTTGTTTTGCTTAAAAACTCTCAAAATGACTTTTTATCATTTTCTGTTTTATTTGTCAAAAAATTTCTTGTTTTCAAAATTTTTTTTTGAAAATACTAAAGTAAACGCGTTTTCAGTGTTTTTAAAAATTGAAAACTAAAAATAGTCTCAAAATAATAAAAAGAACATGCCCTTAGTTTGTAGTTATTCTTATTTCATCCAATTATTCTTTCATTCAAGTATTGCTACATGATTGGATAAATTGTTAATATTTTTGACAAGTTCAGTTTGAGTGATTTTCAGTGCACATTACTTCCTGTAATTTTTATTGTTTCAGACAAGTTTTATCAAGTTGGTTAATATATTAGAGATAATTTTTCTAAAACTATAGTGGACCATACATTGGATTCTTTTTTGTTGTATAGTTCCATTATATTTTTATTTATTTCTCTTAGAATTGTCTTTTCGTATAATGCACGGGTACTGTACTAGTTTTTTATTAAAAAATAGAATGTTAAAATGTCTCACTCAAGCATTATTATTCTTTTTAAGAAAATGAAAATTTCTGAGAATCAAAATCTGACGTGCTGATAATAAACCACACAAAAAAGAATAATGTTATGTAGCACTAGTCTATGTGGCAACTAATGTGACATTGAATGATAAGTGAAATTAAATACATGAATAAAATACCCACTTGATTTGACTTATCATTCAATGTCACATTGATATAGTGCCAAGCATCTCAACAAAAAAACACAACATGTTTTCTGTTATTAATAATATATTACCCCTGTAGAGGAAGGAAAGAAAGGAGAGGCCGGTGGGTTGGTAGTGTAGACTCCCTTGTATTCTATTCAGAAAAACATCGTTTTCTGCTGTTTGGTTGATGAAAATGACCCGTACAGTCAACTCCAAAGTTTATTGGTCCCAGGCCCCCCACTGGTTGGATACTCTGTATTCCATTCTCTACGCCATCTGCTCAACTCACTCAAGAAACATGTATGGTCCATGGAGGGCTTACCTTCCAGCACTGTGTCAATTACCATCATTTCAAAACCGCACCAGAGGGAGTCGAACTGTCGGTGGGTTGTTGGGTTCTTCTCATATCTTTCAAGATTTCAGAGTTCCGGTGGATTCCCGTGTTGTTTTTTGTTGTTTACTGTATCTTGCTCTGTTTCCACCTTCCACGTTGTTTCTCACCAAATATACATTGCTTCTGGTACTGAACCTCACCGCCGGCCTCTCTTTTAAATTAGTCCTGCACTTGTATTTTGACCTCAGAGTTGTTATTTCCTCACAGCAACTGGTGCAGATGATTTGCTGATTTGATTTCCTTCTAGCAGCATGTGTCTTGTGTCGTTGATCAAATTCAAACTGGGGCGAAAATGTATTGCTGATGGAGCTCAGGATGATGGATGTGATGGTAACAAGGCTGGTTCCAGGAGATATTCATGGGATCAGATGCAGAAGCAGACCATGAATTTCTCTTCGGTGATTGGACATGGAGGCTTTAGTACTGTTTATCTTGCTCAATTTCCGGACTCGGCCATGGGGGCTGTTAAGATTCACGGCCAGAGTGATCGTCTCAATCAAGCATTCAAGCAGGAACTTGAAATCTTGCTCCATATTCAGCATGATAATATAGGGAAGCTGCTTGGATATTGTGATGATCCAGATGAAGGATTTCTTGTACTGGAGTATGCCTCCGATGGAAGTTTGCAAGAAAAGCTTCACGGCACAGGCGAATCAATTGGAAGAAAGAGGCCGGTGCTTTCTTGGAAGAGACGCATGGCCATAGCGTTCCAACTTGCTGAGGCACTCGAGTATCTCCACGACAAATGCTCTTTGCCAATCGTCCATGGCGACATAAAACCTTCAAACATATTGCTTGATGAGCATCTGAACTGCAAACTATGCGATTTTGGGTCAGCAAAGATGGGATTTTCTTCAACAGTTCTTCCACCAGCTTCCCTTGGAAGAAACAGGATGATGATTGGTTCTCCGGGCTATACAGATCCTCACTATTTCAGGACAGGGCTTGCCTCGAAAAAGAATGATGTATATAGCTTTGGAGTAATTGTTTTGGAACTCATAACGGGAATGGAAGCCTTCAGTGCACAAAGTGGGGAGATATTGACAAGAAAACTTGACCCGATGTTACGAGATGCAGAAAAGGTGATGGAAATGGTGGATCCAAAACTTCGAGGGGACTTCGAATTGGAGGAAGCAAAGGTCATGGCTTCCCATGCAGCAATGTGCCTTAGTGATTCTCCCAGCCTCAGGCCTTCTGCGTCAGATATCTTAAAAAAAATAAGAAATGGAGTTCCCTCCATCTCCTTTTCATTCAGAACAAAGGCTTGAGAAATCTCATCTCATTTTATGTACAAAAACTGTGAATAACCTCACAGGACACCGTAGTTAGATTGTAGATGAAATACCGTTAGTGAAGTTCTTGTTAGCATAAAGAAAACACCCGAACACAATGATAAAAAGAATTTACCGGTTATCAAATCAAGACCAGGAAATTGATTGAAATATTTTTCTTCTTCAAAAACCCAAATTGAAATGTACCAAATCAAAATTGGTATACAGCTCAAAGACATCATTAATCAGTAGTGAGCAATTCAAATGTGTAACTAGCACTTAAATGATGTTTCATACACCATCCTAATACCAAAAAGAAAACTCAGGACTCAGAGACAACAGAATTGTATCAGTAATTTTTTCTTAAAGTAGAACAAAACAACAGGCATCTTCAATCTGCAAACCCAGCTCCTGTATTCTCAACATCAACTTCTCCCATGCCTGTATCTTCCTCCTCTTCACTGTCTTCATCACCACTAACCTCCTCATTTTCCTGACCCAGCTTCAGCATCTGTTCAGCAAGTAGTTTGTCCTCCCGTTCGCTCACCTAAACAAAGCATTCACATAGTCACATTAGACAAGCAATCGCAATTGAGGTGTTGAGTTGAGGATAGGAATAGCATCCACAGAAGAAGCAGGCATATGATGAATATTTTTGTCAAGACCTAAAGTTATGATCCTAAACCATGATTTGTAGTGAATAATACTGGAAAATAGTGGGTAGCATTAAGAAAGAAATAGAAGCTAATAATAATTTTCTTAATGTACGATCTCCCGTTTTGCCACAAGTCAGTACCAACGTGCAATTATAGTCAAAATGATAAATATCAAGGTCTAATATGAGAATAAGTATGATTCTCACAGCTCTTGGTGCCTCTTTAACAGTAAGCTTTCCCTTGTGCCGTTCAATTTCCTCCGTGCAAGCTTCAGATCGCCTTGTTGAGAATAGCAATGCCTTGTTCCTGCATTACAAAATAAAACAGACTGATGATCAAAATCGATTGAATTTATAAATTGACACATTTATAATGGGAAGGAAACACCTCAGAAAACTCCAAAATGTCACAAGAAACAAATTTCTATTAGTAAATAGTTGGTTAACAGTACACTAAACACTAATGCATCAAAAAATGACAAATATCAACAGGCTTGAACATAGTTGACAAGCAACAAAGGACTTCCAGTCCACATCATCAAAATTCAAAATATACATCCTTGACATATAATAGTAGAACCACATGTGGCGCCCAATTTCACTTCAACTGTGTGCATATGACATAGTACTTTACATCTTAATACGAGCATTTACAAGATTACACGACAGGCAAGTGAAGATCATTAGAATTTATAGGAATGGTAACCATTCAGCAATTTCTACAAAAAAAATTGTCAGATATTGAGAAAAATGAAAAACTTGTTAGGAGTTCAAAAAGGAACATGCAAGATATGTTTCAAAAAAAGAGAAGGAAAATTTCAAGATGGTAATCTTATCTACAAAGCATAACGAATATAATTTGCAGGTAACCTTGTCAAGAGTCTGTGTGTTAAGGACATATGCTGGAGGAGCAACAAGCTTGATTTTAACTGGGCAATCCTTATTACCAGCAGCTTCAGCTTTGCGCATTGCTTCCTGCATATGACAGCCAGAGTTTATACTCAGGACAAAGAACCATATTCTGCACTTGCAGTACGCTAAAGCTGTTCAGGAAGATGCGAAATCAGAGGAATGGTCAAAGGAAAGAGACCTTGATGTGCAGAACCCCATCAAATTGGAAACACTTCATTTCAATATCTGCCCGAATCTTCAAAGGCTGCGGGGTCATTCTTCTCCTAATATTTTTAACCAAAGCATCTTTAACTTCCTCAGATATGGCAGGACCCACCTTAGTCACCTATATAATAACAGGATTACAAATTATCCATTTACAATATAAAGAGATTAGATAAAAATTAACATTTAACAGAAAGTACCTCCTGGCCATCAGGTCCAACTTCTTTGATTTCGCGGGTAAGGGAATCAAGTACTGAATCGGGATCATTGACGATTAATTTGAATGCCTATATTTGGTCATGAAATTAGAAGTATATATTGCAATTCTAATACTAAATTGAGGAAAAATCAAGTCAAGAGTTTGAAAGAGAAGTGAAATCTACCTCAAATGCATGACCATATTTCCTGTATAGAGGCCAGCCCACATGTATGTAGAGATCCTACCCAAAAAATAAAAATATCAGAATATATATTGGTAGCATGCAGCGGTTAATAGGCACAGGGTGGAAACAGAGAATAAAAAATATATCATGCCTACACTTTCAGGGAGAAGCAAATGTAAACCTTCTTATCCTCTCCTGATTGCTTAAAAGCACTCAAGTTGATGTTTTAGAAAAATAAACATGTTCAACCACTAGATTGAATGAACAATTTGGAGCCACATGAATAGTACGAGGTTTCTTTCTTGGATTAATAATTGAGGGTCGAGTTTTTCCTTTACTTTTTTTGTCCAGTAAGTCTTCTTCTAAAATTATTACCCCCTAAATTAGGCTGCTACCAGCACCATCAGTAACTATTATATTGGCATTGCTCTAAGGCTTTAGTCATCAACTTTCAAATTATTCAGCCACCAAATCTCTTTCAGCTACACTAGTAAAATCAAGCTCATATACGTCACAAAAGAAAAAAAAAGACCCCTAGGTATCATTATCAAGTCCCATTCATTCTCCTTGAAGTGTCTACCTCAAATTCCAACCATTCTCCATCCGGAAGCCCTTCTCCGTATTATCCATTATCAAAATAAACATGAGTTGAACTTAGGCCCTCTCATAAAATTCACGGAGATGTTAAACAGAAAAAAAAAAAAAAATTACTACTAATCCAGGGCATTCCATTTTAATATTTCACATCATTAATGTTTCCCCCTCACCGAAGGAATCCTTGAACAACCAATGAAAAGGAAATTGGGCATAACGCAAAAATTACCAAAGCTATTAACAAGAAGTTCCAAACAGCAAAAGCCCATAAAATGCCTAAGAAAAAATTACCTCAAGGTCAATGTTCATGGTCTCAGCAACATGACGCATAATGGAATGGACGAGTTTGCTCTTGTTGTACCTCTCCTCGCAGGCCTGAATATCCTCCTCAGAAACCCTTCTCTTACTCAAATCAATATATCCCTTTTCCTTGTCAACACGGAGGACCATGACCGGCTCGATCCGGCCCACCTTGATGAGACTGCTGATACTGCGAATGCGGCGGCGAGACAGCTCGGAGAATAGGATCATACCCTCGATGTTATTGTACTCCAACAGTGAAACGTACGCCCCACTGTCCGCCATACTCTTCACCTGTATCATCACCGCCTGGTCCACTTCCGGGTACTTGGCCTCGTACATCCGGCACTCCAGATTCGGCCCGTTACTTGCCATGTTCAGAATTGGGTTTTCCTCCGTTCTCCGGATGGGGTTTTTGGTAGACGAATGGGGGTGAGTGGGTTTAGAGAATCCCTATCTCTGAGAATCAGGGAAAAGAGGTTCCTCCTCCGAATGGGGTTTCGCCTCTACGAGAATCGGGCAAAGGGGATTAGGTTTTCCCAGCAATCAATATTTGATACGAAATAGCTGATTTGTTTTCAATTTTACTTTTGTAACACACACACACACACACAATATATGTATACTCCATCCCACCCATGAATATTAAACCTATACGTAATTTCACAAGGATTAATCCTTTCAAAAAAAAAAAAAAAAAATTCACAAGGATTAAGAAATATTTAATTCATAATATCCCACAAACAAAAACATATACCTAATTTCACTAGGACTAAAGTAATATATACACAATTAATTAATATTACTGGAAAGATCAAAGTTAGAGAGTATTTTCTTAATATATATATATATATATCGTTTAATCTATATATGTTAAATGATAGTTTGTCTGGCGCAATTGTAATTTCATATGGCGCAATTAGAAAATCTTTCTCACTTAAGACTCTATTTGGCGTAATTGCTTATAACGCTATACTACACCTAAGGCTCTATCTGACGCAATTACTTATAACGCTATACTACACTAGCTGTCACTTTTAATAAAAAAAACTATTACAAATATAATAGTGAATGATTGAACTCGTAACCTGTATATTAGGAGTAACATGCTTTTAAACCGTTACACCACCTCTTTTGTTTGTTAATAATTTTCATTTATATATTACTATTCTCGCGCGTTTTTACTCAAAGAAAATATTAAATTGTTAATAATTATTTGTCTGCAGCGTCTCTGAATTTATAAGCATACGAAATTGAATTTATGGAAGAAATAAAAAATTAACTTAATTAATGTTATAATTTCATATGAAAAATAGAATTGACAAAAGGCATTCCCTGATCTGGTTGGATTCACCAATAAACATGAATGTAAATATTTTTCTTTCTCTTTTATTTGAATATTAATTGACTTCCTCTAATATTGATTAGAGGAATTGAGAAGAAGAACATTATTTTGTATTGTTATCTTCAAGTTTATCTTCTTGAGATTCAAAAATTCCTACAAAAATCACCCTTTGTTTTTAGCCTATAGTTATGAAATGAATAAATTATAGTATTTAAAATGTTTATACCTTTAAAAAAAATTGTAATTATTAACATTTATAGCGTGAAATATTAAGAAAAAATTACAATTATAATTTTTAATTAATATAAACTAACGATATATATGTTTAATTAATCAAATATTCAATTTAATGAGGAGGATTTATAAAAAAATAAAAGTTCTTAAATAAAATTTGTTATCCGATAAATATCGGTTATCAAATAAGTTTCTCATTCATATTTATTTCTATTTTTATTATTATTTGATGAATACGAGTTATCAATCATGTTTCCTATTCATATTAATTAATTTTCATTATTTTATGAATCATAAACTAAAAATTATTTGCTAAAAAAATTATAAACAACAAATATTTTAATGATAACGACACTTATCAATCATTGCATAATCAAATTTATCTATAATTTAAACAATTAAATGATGATAAATATGTGTTAGTTATTACATTAAATAGTGAATCTTATTTCAAAAAAATGGGAAGGATCAAATAAAAGAAAATAAAAAATTGAAAAAATAATAATACTACACGTGTTACCGCTATAGAAAATAAAATGTCGAAAAAAACCTTATTAACATATTTTTTAAAGGGAAAATACCGCAAACTAATTTACTTTTAGATATATATATATATGCTAGCTACTTTTTAAGGATTATATTTGTTATTTTTTAGACTAAAATAGCAACGTGAGATTATATATAAGTATTTTTATAAAATAAAATAAAGTATCACTCGATTAAAAATGTATGTGAGGAAACGAGATATTATTCGGTTAAAGTGGTAAGTCGGGAAGGTACTTTCTTACAAGTATGAAAATTTTTATGTGAACAGATATCGAGTGGATACGGGTATGTACATACTCATACGTATTACTAGACTGTTAATTAATAATATTAAATAAGTTAGATGATATAAACGTAAAATATAGTAAAACATTAATAGAGTATATAAACGAGTAACTATTAATATATTATTAATTTAACATGTCAAATACTAACTCAAAATTGTATATTTACTGCTTTTGTTATGCAACTCGAATGGCACATATTTGTTCAATATATTATTGTTTATTATTGTTGATTTTGTTTTAGAATTAGTCTTCTTATACAAACCATGGGTGAGATGGTGGACTTATAGTTCCTATAATTGATTGTGATTCGATAATTTGATTCTTAATTATTACAACTTTATATATATATGTTGGACATGTGAACTTGAATGACGTGTTTAGAGGAGACTCAAAATTATGAACTCTGATATGTAATCAAATTTATGCTCAATACTCTAATATTTTACTACAAATATCCAGTGGTAATTTGTGATTCACATATCAATTCGTAATTGTAGACAATACAACTGGTATATTACACTTTATTTATGATATGTTGTTTAAAAAATCAAAATTACACGTTAATTTTGATACAAATGTACGCTATAACTCTGACGATTGTCATTATAAAATCATGTTAATTTTTTAAAGATTATATATGTTATATGCTATACTAAAATAACAATATGATATTATGGGTACTTGCACAAAATAAAATGAAGCATCATCCAATTAAAAAGGTATGTAGGAAAATAAGGTATTATCTAGTTAAAAAGGGGTATGTCGAATGTACTTTCTTATATGAGTATGAAAATTTTTATATGAACGAGTATCGAGCAAATACGGATATATAGATTACATGCCAACTGTTAACTAATAATATTAAATAAATTAAATGATTTAAAAGTAAAATATAGTAAAGTATTAATCGAGTACCAAAAAGGGTAACTATTAATATGTTATTAATAAAATATTAATTTAACGCGTCAAGTACTAAATCAAACTTATATATTTATTGATTTTGTTATGCAAATACGATGACACATATCTATGCAACGCATGTGTGAGACTTTTTCGATTCCACCGTTGGCAATGACATTGCTATTGTATGATATTTTTAGGTATCTTAGTATCCCGTCTTTTAAAAGACTTCGTTTGTTGTATTTAGTGATAGTTTTACTTTATTTTCATTTTCAACTTTTTATATAAAGTAAGCATGGGTACAATATAAAATATGATATTATTTACTTTTACGATACTACGTTGCAATCATGCATAAATACATACATGAATAAAATGAGTTGTGTGATGTTAATTTTTTTGGATTTTGCTGTATGAGCTCAATCCAATTAACTACATTATCTTTTAATATTCTTGCTTGCTGTCTTCACAATCCACATTCTACTATCAAAATTTATTGTCAATGTGAATTATATGAATCTCTTTTATTTTATCAATTTCTCGAGATATTTTTTTGTTTTCGTTATCACTAAGGAAAAAAGAAACATAACTTATGACAATATCAATTGTATCAAATGTCACTGAATTTTTACCTTACTTGCAAATGAATAAATGATATTTACCTGTCAATAATTAGATCAAGAACTTTAATTTAATAGGAATTAGGTCTCTCCACTTTAATTATCAACAATTATATCACCAAAGTTATATATAATTACAAGAAGGTCACTTTTTCAATGGTATATTATTACATTATCATCATCAAATTATAGTATCAAATAATAAGAAAATGATTACTCTAAATGATACATTTTATTGAAGATGAAACATAGAAAAATAATTTTAGGGTTCACAAAACATTTAACGTCTATCTTGACATATAATTTTAAATAAATTTTAACAGATTGTCATGCAACACAAAGATGGTCATGCTATCATTTCATCATATTCTAACAACAACTTCTACTGAAAATCTTTACAAATCTAAATTCTTAAATGCGATACGATACTTTAGAATTTTCGGTCATAAGTCAAAGTTAAATATCAGTATTCCTGGTATATTGCTACGGATTTTTATCATTTGACTTCATTGTGTAGCGGTACGAGACTTATAATCTCAAAACATAGAGATCACATCATTTAGGTAAAAATTCTAGCTGGGTCCGATGTAGGTGGTAAATTTTTTTATTGTAAGAAAAATTCTGATACTATTTGATCAAATACTTCCTTTTGGAATACAAATTACATTTGCAATAGTTTTTATATTCTTTTATGACATCAAGTATCTAAATTTTTATTAAACTATTTTTAACTTATGATTTTTTTACTAGATCTCTACCCGTGCATTGCACAGATGAAAAATCTAATTTACTAATTATTTCACTTTAATAATTTATTTTATTAATAATTGATAACAATACACATTAATAAATAGCTCCGTATCTATGCACAAAGTCACGTTTTAAATTACTCTTAAAAATGAATTAAATTTCAACTTTTTTTTTTTAAACAGTAAAGATAAAAAAATTATAAAATCGAATTTTTTTCTACATTATTTTAGTAAAAATTAATTTATTTCAATTATTTAATTAAAATCAGTCCGATGACCTTCAACTGTTAGCTTTTCCTGTTCGATGACCAGTCCGGTTTTCTAAAAATTTGGAAAAATTATAATCAATTTGGAAAACAATCTGATAGTGTGAGATAAATAAGGATACGGTTCACCAGTTTACAATAAATATTTTTCAAAATAATAATCCATTAAAATTTTAAACTTTTTGAAAGTTGAAGACTTGTAAGCTAATCATATTATGCATACCTCTTATCCAAGTAGCTTAATATAGATACATCCCCAATTATCGTCCCTAAATAACCAATGTGGGGTCTCCTTTCTATGCCAAAAGTTACATTTTCAATGATCCTTAAACTATAATATTTGATCGTTTATGTATATGTAAATAAAAACAATATAGATGTCACATATAATACGATATCTTTCATTATTGAAGATAAAAAATGGTATATCAAAAATATTGAAGAAAATTTGTGAATACTGGGATCAATTTCGAAAACAATTTGATGGTATGAGATAAAGACATATACAGTTCACAATAAATATTTTCTTCAATAATGATCTATTAAAATTTTAAACTTTTTGGAAGTTCAAAACCCATAAGCTAAGGTCTTATTACACATAACTCTTCTTCAAGTAGCTTAATATAGGCATACATCTTCAATTATTTTTACTAAATAACCAATGTAGAATTTCCTTTCTATGCTGAAAATCAGATTTTCAATGGTTCCTAAAAAATGAATAAATTTTCAATATTTTTTTAAATAGTAAAGATCAAATAACTATAAAATTAAATTTTTTTCACATTATTTTAAGTCAAAATTAATTTATTTCAATTATTTAATTAAATTGGTCCAATGATCTTGAATTGTTAGCTTTTCCAATTCAATAACTGATCCGATTTTCTAAATATTTACAAATACTGGAGTTAATCAAGAAAACAATCAGGCAGTGTAAGATAAAGACGGATGCGATTCACCAATTCACAAAAGAATGTTTTTTCAATAATTATCCATTAAAATATCAAACTTTTTGGAAACTCATGACCCATAAGCTAAGTTGCTATTATACATAATCTTTCTTCAAGTAATTTAATATAGACATACATCGTCAATTCTTTTCACTAAATAACTAATATGAGATTCCATTTCTATACCCAAAATCATATATTCAATGGCTTTTAAAAAGGAATAAAATTTCAACCACTTCTTAAACAGTAAAGATAAAAAAATATATATAAAATCAAATATTATTTTTCCACATTAATTTAAGTAAAAATTATTTATTTCAATTATTAAATTAAAATCGGTTTAATGACTTTGAACCGTTAGCTTTTTCGGTTTAATGACCGATCCGGTTTTATGAGCATTTGCGAATATAGAAATAAATCTGAAAAATAATACGACAGTGTGAGATAAAGATGGACATGGTTAACCGATTCACTATTTGAAAAAAATTTTTTGTTAATAGTCTATTAAAATTTTGAAGTTTTTGGAAATCCAAGGCCAATAACTCAAGGCCCTATTTAGCATAATCCTTCTCCGAAGTCATATTTTCAATAGCTCTTAAAATAGGAATAAAATTTTAAAATTATTTTAGGTAAAAATTAATTTTGTTTTCAATTATTTAATTGAAATCAATCCAATGAATTTGAAATGTTAGCTTTTCTAATTCGATAACATGTTCAATTTTCTGGACACGTGCGAATATTGGAACTAATATAGAAGTAATCCTACGATGTGAGATGAATCAAAACCAAAAATTAAGAAAATTGATCGAATATAAAACTGCTCAAAATAAGAAGTCGAAAGTTTAAATGTAGAGTGAGAGAGATTTGAGAAAGCTCTTAGATATAATGAGTTCTATTAGAGGAAGGAAAGAAAAAGTGAATAAAGAGAGAGATATTTTTTTGGATAAAATGAAATTTAATTTAGTGATTGAGAATAAAAATTGGAAAATATAGTTATAATAATAAGATAAATGAAACATATCTATAAATAATAAAAAAAATGAAACGAAAGATAAAAATGGGAAATCTATAAATTGATAATAAATTAAAAAGGTAAATAAAAGTAAAAAGTAAAATGGAAATGAATGGCTAAAGTTAGGAGATAAAATCAATGGCTAAGATGAAAGATGCTAATTTAGCAAATGTTTTTTGACAGGAAAAGTGAAAAGGAAATTATCTTGCTTTTAAGTGTCTATATATAGATAGATTAGAGGAAGGAACAAAAATGTGGATAAAGAGAGAGATAATTTTAGATAAAATAAAATCTGATTTGGTGATTAAAAATTAAAAAATACAGTAATAATAATAAGGTAAATCAAATATCATATCATATCATATATCATATCATCATATATAATAATACAAGAGTTTTCTAGTACAATTACAATTTCATTTGGCGCAATATATATATATATATATATAAGAGTTTTCTAGCACAATTACAATTTCATCTAGCCTAATTAGAAAATGTTTCCCACCTAGAACTCTATCTTGCACAATTACTTATAACTAGATTATCACACGTGCGTTACACGGGAAGATACCAAATCAAATTATATCTAACATTAGTATGAAATGTTAAGTAATATATGATTTATCATATTGAACTATAATGTTTTGATTGTCTTGCTGTTAACTAATAGTTACTATATACTTACCCGATATGAAATGCTATTAAGTGACTTTAATAGGAGTTGCAAAAAGACCGGACAAATTTGATATTCACGAGTACCCGATCCTGTTAATATAAGGAGTAGTTGACTAAATAGATAATCCGGTCAGGGATGAGATTAAAAAATCGACCTGACTTAATAATATACCGAGGAATGATATGATAATTTTTACTCATACCAGGGCCCATTTACCTTTTTTCGGACAAACATACAAATATTTACTAAAAACTCTAATAGTTTGAAAAGTAAAAAGATGATAAAAGTTATCAAGAAAGCTCAGTAATTTCAATTGTAATTTTAACGTTTAGAATACTATTTAATAAAAAAATGAAAATAGAAATATATAAATATATTTAAATTGGCTAATAAATGGGTAATATCCTTGACCCGTCTCCAATTTAACTGGTGTAGCATACCCGATCCCGACCGGACCCCTTGTCATTCTTATATCTCAAGAAATTAAACATTTTATTTTTCTCCGTGACTGTACTGTGAATTTTGTAAACTATGAAGTATTAATTTAACTATATTTGTCATATGCAAAAGAAGTAACGTAATAATTAACGACTCGATTTAAAAGCATATAAACAATAATTAAAAATTAATGCATCAGCTAAAGATTAAATAATTTAATACAAGTTATGAAATACTTCTTAGATAAGATATTCATATTAAAAAAATTTTAAATTAAAAAATAAAAAAACATTGAATATAAATTATTCTAACAAAATATTTAAGAAGATAAGATACATCCAACAAAATATTTAATCAAAATATTGGAAGATAAGAATATATAAGTATCATAATTCCTAATTAACTTAAAAAAATAGAGAAATATTAATTTATAATGTACTGCGGAATCTACTTAATATGTAAAAATGTCTAAAATATCCTCACTTGAGATAATTTTGACGGGAAAACTGCGATACAAAGGTACTACAGACTAATATGTTTATATGTATATATATAGATATAGACGCTATACAACACCATTTGTCACTTTTAATAAAAAAAATTATTACAAATATGGTAGTGAATTATTGAACTCGTGACCTAATGTTAAGAATAACACGCTTTTAAACTATTATACTAACTTTTTTATTTGTTAACAATTTTCATTTATATATTACTATTCTCCCATGTTTTCACTTAAAGAAAATATTATTATTAACCACATATATACTTGAAGGTTAATTATGTTGAGACTACGTTTTTTATTAATCTCGTCAATTTTTTGAATATACTAAAATGATCAAAATTAAAATGATACAAATAACCATCACATCCTTAACAATTATGAATGTTTTTTTTCCTTCTATCTTCTGCCCTCTACGTGTACCACAAAAACTCTAATCGATATTTTTTAATTTCTATAATAATAATAAGCTATAAGAATCGAAAATAAAAAAATTCCTTTACTTTGCACAAAAATAATTGCCACTGGCTATTACCCTAATTAATAAGTTAGTTTTTCTACAAAGTCTTAAGTCATTTCGTCTGTAGCTTCTGTAAATTCATAAACCTACGAAATTGGATTTATGGCAGAAATAAAAAATTAATTTAATTAATGTTATAATTTCATAAGAAAAGTAAAATTGATTAAATGTATTCTCCAATCCGATTAGATTCCTAAATAAACATGAATGTGAATATTTTTCTTTCTTTTTTATTTAAATATTGATTAGCACAACTGAGAAGAAAAACATAATTTTGTATTGCCATCTTCAAGTTTATATTCTCGGGACTCAAGAATTTCTACAAAAATCATCCTTATTTTTGGCCTATAGTTATGAAATGAATAAATTATAGTGTGTAAAATCTTTATCCATTCTATTATTATCTAATTAAAATCTTTATAGCGAAAATTTGTGAACAAAGAGACATGAAATCCATAAGAAGAAAATGAATTATACAAAATAATTATTGCATTCATCTTGATTATTTGTTTTCATTTTCTTTTCTAGGATGCCACACATATATGGTTCCCTTTTTATATTCAAAAGTCTAACTTGAATTTCTTTACAAATCTATCTCTATTTAATACTTTAATTATAACTATCAATTTTGAATTTTACTCATGAAAAGGGTACGTCGGGAGGATACTTTTTTATGAGTATAAAAATTTTTATTTGAACGGCTATCTAGCAAAAACAGGTATGTACATGTCCGATACATGTTATTAGATCGTTAACTAGTAATATTAAATAAGTTAGATGATTTAAAAGTAAAATATTGTAAAGCATTAATCAAAAATATAAGCGGGTAACTATTAATATATTATTAATAAAACATTAATTTAACCTATCAAATACAAAATTAAAACTGTATATTTACTGATTTTGTTATGTAAATCCAATGACACATATCTGTTCAATATTTTAGTATTTATTATTATTGAACTTTGAAGAATTACTCTTCCCGTATAACGCACGAGTGAGAGACTAAACTCATAGTTGTAATAGTTGATTGTGATCTAATTATTTGACTGCTAATTATTATAATTTTATATAGGATGGACGTGTGAACTTGCACGGCGTGTTTGGAAGAGACCAGCATTACAGACTCATGTGTTTTACTATAAATATCACTGGTGATTTGTAATTCACATATCAATTTGTAATTTTATACAATACAACTGATATATTGTGCTTTATTTATGATATGATGTCTACACTCATACGTCAATTTTTATATGGATGTATATTATAATTCTACCCGTGCAACGCACAGATGAAAAAATATAGTATCTATAAATAATATAAAAAAGGAAATGAAAGATAAAAAGGGAACTTATAAATTGGTAATAAATTTAAAAGGTAAATAAAATTAAAAAGCAAAATGGAATTGAATGACTAAGATTAGGAGACAAAATCAATGGTCAAGATGAAAGATGCCAATTTACAAAGTGTTTTTGGGCGGGAAAAAATGAAAGGGAAACTATTCTGCTTTTAAGTGCATATAATATATATATATGTGTGTGTTTCATTTTTTTTATATTCTCATGTAACGTGAATTTAAAATTTAATTTCAATTCTAATATGATTCTATTTAAATCGTTGTCAAACAGACCTTAACATTCAAATGATAAAATTCATCCATTTTGGATGAACATCGCCAAATGTGGGGTTTGCTGGTCCAAACTAAAGGTTGAGGACGAAAGTGCAAATGGATGTAAAGGTTGGGGATTTTTGCTACAATTTACTCTTTATTTAAGAAAATAATATACATGCGTATGTGTTTCCTTTTTCTTTTTTTAAATATTTTTAGACTTCAGATTTATATATAGACACACACTAAAAAATTCAAAATGAGGACAGAACAAGAAATTACAACACGATATCGTAACGTAACCCAAATCTTGCTCCCACATGAGAAAATCAACTTGAAGTTCATCATGACTTTCAAAGTCAATCAAACTCGATAAAGGAAGTGGTTGAGAAAAAGGATAAATGAGAAAATAGTGGCTGGTCATAAGAGGATTTGATCATAAATGAACTATATATGACAATATGATGACACTTGATAAAAGAGGTGGTGACGGATGAAGATGGAAGTGTACAACAGTGGTGAAGAGGTGATTGACATAAGAATGATATAGCCTATAGGGTGGATATATCTACCCAAAGAAGGAAGAAAAGCATTTCAATTTTTCCCATCTTAAATTAATGACTTTATTGAACCAAAGCCAAATTGACCAATTGACCTAAATGTGTATAGACCGAATTGAACACCACTAGGGTTTCTAGAAGTTTAAACTCCAACCAACCCAATAGTTCAGATCAGCTCAGATACCAAACAAACTTGACGTATGCCTAGCTAGTCAATCAATCTTACTTCTAAATGCACAATAATGTTGTCCTCATTCATATTGTGTTCCGTGATTTGTAATTTCGTTTTAAACAAATTGGTGTTTATCAATTATGTAAGGCAAAACATGCTAGTATGAAGTAGCTGAGAGCTGAATACAAGTTAACCTAAAATATGTTAGAACAATTGAAATTGGATAAATTGGAAGTAGATCGAAAAAGCTCTAGAAGGAAATGAGAGTTGTCAATCATTATAGCCCTTGTTAATGATAATAACTGATCGAGATTTGTGTATAAATTTCATGTAATATATGGAGATGATTTATTTAACCAAATTTGTGACTATCTTAAGTTACGTAACCCAAATTGGACACTTAGTTTGGGCTCGAAATTTTATTCCACCACTTTGGAGCTCTACTACCACTATATGATTTTGTCTCGGCCGAATTAGAGCGTAAACATTTATATCCACTCCTGACAGCATAACACCCGCTTGGACCAAAATGCCAGATAAGTTTATCTGAGTGGTGCCCCCATTCCCGTGGTTGTGGCAAGAATAATGTCGCAATCTAGTGGCAAAAATTCATTCCTTATACAGACCTCCTTCCACATTCCTGTCTCGGTGAGTAAATCTGAAACTCAGGTTAGATGGTGTTTTGGGACGGTAATAGGCTTGAAAGATGACGCCTTGGGAAGCCAAGGGTCTTTAGATGTTTTAATATGAATACCATTTTCCACTCTTCAGTAGAGACCCAAACTCAAAACTTTTCTTCTCCACAAAATACTCCATGCAAATGAATCCCTATTCTTAACACAAGCTTCCAAAAAGTTACAATGAGCAAAATATTTCCCTTTCAAGAGTTGTCCAACGAGAGAATGAGGTTTCTGGAGTATTTTCCAAGCTCTTTTTGCCAACATAGCTTGGTTGAAAGCCTTTTAAGTCCCGAAATCCCAGTCCCCCTTCGTATTTAGGATTACACAATGTGTCCCACTTGATCTAGCTAACTTTCTTCTTGGTTGAATCACCACCCCATCATAACTTACTGATAGCCGACTAGAGTTTTGTGAGGACCCCTTCTGGGATTCTGAAAAGACTCATCAAGTAAGCTAGAATTGCTTGAAGTACAGATTTTATAAGTACTTCCTTTCCCCCGATAGGTAGCATATTTCTTTTCCATCTACCAATTTTCTTTAATATACGGTCATGTACCATGGCAAATTCTCTCCGTTTACGTTTGCCAAGCGCCAATGGGAATCTCAGATAAGTTTGACACTTTTTTTCCAGAGCAATTCCTAGTGTTGCTGCCATTCGGTGCTTCTCTACATCTACAGTGTTGGGCTGAAAATGATTGAAGATTTCTCAAAATTAACTTTTTCTCCAGAACCGGCTTCATAAAGACTCAAAATATGCCAAACATTGTGGATATCAGAGTCTCTTGCCCTCATAAAAATAAGGCAATCATCTGCAAAGAGTAAATGATTAATTCTGGGACATTGCCTCCCACACTAAATGCCAAGTATTTCTCCTGTATTTTGTGCTTGGTGAAGCAGTCCTGAGAAAACCTTTCCAACTAAGAGAAAAAAGTAGGGCGATAACGGACACCCTTGTCTCTGACCTCTGGATGGTATGACGCAGCCCCGGGTTTGACCATTAATCACAAATGAGAAGCTGGAAGAGGAAATACAATTCATAACCAAATTCTCCACTTGACTCGATTGTAGGCTTTGTTCATATCCAATTTAAGTGCAAGAAAGCCTCGCTTCCCATTGTTTTTCTTTTTCAATGAATGCAAACATTCAAAGGCAATCAATGCATTATCTGTAATTTGTTGACCTGCAACAAAAGCGCTTTGATTTTCTACAATGAGAGTTGGGAGAACTCTCTTGAGTCTGTTAGCAATGGTTTTAAATATGATTTTATAAAGCACGTTACATAAAGAAATTGGTCAGAAATCTGCAACCCGGATAGGCTTATGCTTTTGGGAGATGAGGACAATATTAGTGGAATTAATACTTACAAGAGGAGCTTCGTTGTTCAAACTCTGAAGGAAAATTTTCGTAATGTCCTCTCTAATAAGATCCCAATGGGTCTGGTAGAACATTGCATGGAGTCCATCTGGACCAGGGGCTTTATAGGATCCAAGTGACATAACTGCCTCACAGACTTCCTCTTTTGAGAAAGGTTCGTCCAAGATAGCTGCATCTGACGCTGAAAAATTTTTGAAATGCCTTGAATTGCCATTTGTAGATGATACTCTGACGGCCTGGAACTGGTAAACAAGGTTTCAAAGTAGCTCTGAACACATGATGGAATCTCCTAATCTGAAGTTCTTTCTTTTCCGTTGTCATCAATCAAATAAACAATCTGATTCTTTTTGCGCCTCGCTGTCGCTTTGGTATTAAAGAACTTCATATTTCTATCCTTCTCCTTAAGCCATTGGATTCTCGAACGTTGTTGCCAATATTTCTCCTCCTTTAATGTGAGTTCGTGGATTCATTTTTCCAACTCGCATATTTCATATATTTTCTCTCCAAGCTGGTTGTTGTTATATAGTCGTGCTAAGTTTGTTTGTAACTCCGTCAACTCTTTTCGCCAGTTCCCAAAGGAGTTATTGCTCCATCTGTTCAAATATTTACAACAGTTTCCCAAGATTATGAGAAGCCCAGAGAGCGATTGAGGTTGTCCAAAATTGTCTCTCCATTGTGTCCAAGAATTCTGTACCATATTCATATAGCCAATTTCGGTAGTCCACCATGGTTAAAATTTGAAGTGGTACTCCTTTCCTCTCCTCCTATCCTCTTGTAGTATTTGATCAAGCATCAAGAGAATAGGCCTATGGTCGGATCCCATAAAGTCAAGATGAATCACTTAAGCGGTGTTGAATAAGAGCTGAGCAGATTCATCCCACACAAATCAGTCCAATCTTTCTTGAGCAAATTGCCCCCATGTTGTTTATTGGTCCATGTGAAAGCAGGCCCTTCAAATCTCATATCGGCTACAGCACATTGTGTTAGAACGTCTCTGAAAGCCTCCATTTGACTATCCAACCGAAGTGACCCTCATTCCTTATCAAGATGTGATACAATTTCATTGAAATCGCCTCCGCAAATCCATGGTAATGAGTTTACATGCTTAAGGCGTCTCAGCAACTCCCACGATGCACATCGGCTTTCGGCTTTAGGATGTCCATAAAACATCAATATGCCCTTTAGAATAAGATTGGATTGAAATACTACAATCTGATTTCCACAAAAGAATAAGGCCACCACTTTGTCTCCTACTATCAACCAAAAAAAAAATAGATTGCTTACCAAATGGCTACAATCAGCTTAGACGAGGAATTCAAGTGAAGGGTGCTTGTTTCTACTGTAGAAAGCTCGAGGACACTAGCCATATACTCTTTGAATGCAAATTTTCCAAGCAGGTGTGGAAACACGCAGGTTGTTGGTGGTTTATTGGCCAACATTGTAGATGGCTGGACCTCAGGTATGTAATATTTGCTATTACATCCAATGCTAATAAGGATCTCCTATGGTTGATCTTAATTCCGATCTGAAATATTTGGCTTGCTCGAAATAAGTTTTTCCATGACAGTTTAGTTATTCAGCTAGGAGATGTGGCTGAACTTGCTTCTAGTATGGATCAGTCTACTCCTTCACCTAATCCACAGAGCAAGCCAGCTTGCAATGGAGAGTTGGAAAGGAACAGATGGAGCCCTCCACCTGTTGGCTGCCTTAAATTTAATACAGATGCCGCCGTCAGTGAAGAGAGGAAATTATATTCGGTGCCAGCTGTTGTCAGAGATAATTCTGGGCCTGTGTGAGGAGTTTATGGACATCTTTTCTCTGGCACTCCTCTAGTTGAGGACGCGGAAGGGATGTCAATTCTCATGGGCTTGAAGTTTGCAAAGAGAACGGTTGGCGGAATATTCGTGTTGAATCTGACTGCCTTCGGTTGATTAATAGTTTACGAGAGGAAATTGAATTTCTCCCTAATGCACCGATCCTCAGTGAGATACAACAACTTTTATCTGAGCCCGACTGTGGTTCTTGCACCCATATTTCTCGAGAGGGAAATATGGTTGCCCACAAGGTCGCATCGTGTATTTTGTCCTCTTCATTTTGTGGTTCATAGACTCAATGTATCCCACGGATGTTTGGCTTGGTCATAAGCCGAGATATTTGTAAATAAATAGTAGTTGTTATTGTCAAAAAAAAAGAAAAGAAAGGGTACTATCGGTGGTGGGGGTGGCGGTGGGGGTGGATAAAGGCTAGAGCTAAAACCCCACACTCGAATATTCGCATGACTACATGATTGTTACGTTGTTTGGACAATTTTTACAAGTAATTAGCTTCCAAAATCCATAGCTGGGATTTATAAATATAGGGTGACAAATTAAGGTCACTAACGGACAATTAATGACAAAATTCTGAAAAGAGATGCCCACTAAAGAAAAACACTCGTAAAAGCCTCCTTTTCTATTGTTTCGTGTTCTTTGAAAGATAGAAGCTGACTCATTTGAGGATAAACATTCCAATATGTTAAGTAACTATGATAAGTAACTATGATAGATTAAGTGAAAAAAAATTCAAATTTTAATTTTTGTGATTCAACATTCCTGCCTTGATTAATTGATGTGTTCTGTCAATGTGATAAACGAGTGGTGATTTTAGGTCCAAAATAAATGTGATTTTGTAACTAATGTTTGACAAGTTTAATTTATGATGATAATTAATATTTGACCAATATAAATAATTAATTTAAGCTATTTATTTATTTAAATTTGCACCTGTGTAAGATAAATATTATGAAATATTTTCTGGTTCAAGAATTTAATGACCGGTTTTCTCCCATTTGAAGGATTCGTGGAGTTCAAACATTAACAATGTATGTGGTTCGAATTGTGTCGCACGTTTCAAGCGATAAATCTCGAGTTCGGACAACACATAACCCTTTCCTATATCTTCCTGTATCAAATATATCAAACAAAAAAAGAACAATAGAATTTTTTTTCTTAATTATAGGTCTAACTTTTCATAAATATATAATTTGTTTCAACTTATCAGCTAACACTATGTGGAATTACTCATTGTTGAGTGATTTGTGTAAAACACGCTTGTGCTAGGGGGAGCCCTGATTTGAAATTTCACTACAGAAGTTGAGAAAATTGTGCTTGCTTGATTAATCTCTTTATACGTGCACATTATAATTTCACTCATAATTGATTTGACAATTATTCAACTATGATAACAAATTTCAAACTTCTATTTAATTTCCACCATTCATTTCAATATTTAGAATATATCATGAATGAGGGCAACAATCTTTAAATACAATGGTACAAGGATGTATAATATTTGATGAATGTAGAATTCGATCGAGTTGGGTTTGTAAGTTTATATGAGAATGTTTAGAAATTATATTTTCTAATTAAATATACTAGAATTATCACACGTGCGTTATACCGAAATAACAACAGTGATATCAAATATCCAACTAATCCACAAGATCTAAAACAATCAAAATATTATTCAGGACCATAAATCCAAACAAAAGAATACACAAAGAAAAATGAATAATTTAAATCGAAAAAAAAGATATAATAATTTTAAACATAAAGAAATCGGATTACACAAAACAAAGGAAAGAGAATTGTGTGAAAATGATTTTCTATGTCAAGAATTCATTCAAAAAATGATAATTAATAAGATAAGACATAATTCTTCTCAAAAAAAAAAAAGATAAGAGAGAAAGAAGAACTGAAGAGGGAAGGGAGAGAAAATAACGGACAAAATTAGGACTGAAATAATAAGGAAATAACATAATACTTAAAAGGTGACAAAAAGGTGGCGTCATTACTAACATCATCAATAATCTTAATGCACAAAATTTACTATAAAAAGCTTAATGAGACGAAATTACTAAAAAGGCCAAAAAATAGGCGGGAAAAAAATGTAAAGATATATATATATATATATATATAGATTTTTCAGAAAGCATTTGCGAAAATGTTGTTTGCATTATTTGTTGGATTCTTTAAATTTTACAAGTGGTGATCTATTCATGGATGTTGGAAATATAGGATTCTATTCGATTCTATTTTCATGCTGTTTTTTACTTGTGCAGTAGATTCTGTTAATTATGCCACTGTTTCGTACTTGTGCTGTAGATTTTTTCTAACAATGGACTCGGACCAAATCTTAGAGTTCTGTTATGACATTATATATCCATTCATTTGGAGGTGGGTACGATAATTAATACCCACCAATATAGGGTTAGTTACATTTTTTTTTCATTTGTTTCACTTTAAAGTGGAGTTAGTGGATGAAGTTATAAGGTGGCATCCTATCCGATTCGTGTTTAAAAATGTTCACCTTATTTTATTTTTGGTAATCCAACCTTGGTAAATCAATGTTTCTTGGTCAATCATCTCCTCATAGGTTAACCGATCATTCCTTGATCGATAATCTACTTTTGACCGGCCTACTTGTCACGTGATTATTTTGATAGTAAACATGTTCTCTAAATATACCGCTCGATTGGACAATGAGTCAAATTCTTGGTAGGGCAATAATAAGTTGAGATTAAGTAATTCAATCAAGTTAGGAGGGTATATTTAATTTTTACACGACTTGCTATGCTATTTTCTTAAATAATAATGATTTGTGTCAATCGTTTACAGAGAAAGAATTTGATGATTGTTCGACCTGCGCAGAACATGTATGAAGGGATTTTATAATAACTCTAAATTTAGATACCATCATTTTTTTTTTCAAAAATATCATTTTTCATTATTAAGATGAACTTAAAAATCTATTTTCTATTTTGTCAAAAGGCTGAAATTAAAAAGAAAGTTAATCAATATTTTTGACATAGGCTAAGGTGATTATCAGTAGGGATGGCAGAAAAGCCCGATCCGCACTAGACCTGATGGATTCCCGATCTGTTTAAGAAAAAAATTTCCCGATCCACGGATTGGTGGAACATATCGTGGTAAAATTTCTAATACGCCAACAAATGGTGGGGCGAATTGGATTGGGGTTGATCCGACCCGTCCGATCTGCTCCAATATTATTTTTAAAAAAAGTAGTAATGTATAATGTAAAAATCAAAGTAAGAAATATTTTATTGATGGGTGATGCGTATAGAGTATTGACTATTGAGTGATCATAGAATATAGATTGGTATGGTACTTTTATGGCCATGATATGGTACTTTTATGGTCATATTATATATTTAGGGTTCGAATTTGTCATTTGAATTCCATACAAGTTGCAAGAGATTAGAGTATGGCTTAAAAAAAATAGTTTCGAGGATTGGTTAGCGGATTAGAAACGTGATTCATTTGGATCTGTGATCCGATCCATCCGTCTGATTCACAAGTTGCGGACCGTTGAGCAGAACATGATTCTATAATTTTTTCGTGGGCAGAACGGATTTGATCCTTCCTGATCCGCTCTATTGTCGTTCCTAATTATTAGCATGAAGCATAATAGCGTAGAATAAATGCTTTTACCAAAAGTATGGAATTAATAATTAATATGATAAGTTGACCTTAAATTAAGCAATTTTATCTTTTGAACCACTTGATGAAAATTTGTCAAACTTGGGTAAACATCAAATCATAAAATTTTAAGTAATATTATTTCATTTTTTTATTTTCTTTTATTTTTTTTTGGTAACCCAACATTATTGCATCTAATTCTAGAATCAATTTCGTTCAAAATATTAATTATTTTAAGATCCCAAATTTAGGTTGAAGGATATGTGGCAAAGTTTATTAGGTTTCCATTTATTTATACAATATGTAAATTTTAAATTTGAAAATTTTATGATAATGGAAATAAAATAAATTTGTTCTAATATCAATCTAGCCGTATTTGACAAATAACCAAAAGAAGGGGAAAAAAGAAAGAAAAAAAGAAAAGAAATTATTTTATTTGTTCTTACCACCAATGGAGCCGTACTATGAAATTATTTTCATGGAAATATATGTACATAATTTATTTTCTGAAATTCACAGTTAAAAAACTTTTTATCCAAAGCTTATTTGGTAAAACATTTTTAAATGACCCAACCTTCAACTCTTGCGCAGTTGTCTCCATGAAGCATGAAGAACAACGAGTTAATTTTTAGTAGTGTGAGAAATGATTTCTATTAATGAATTTAAACATAATTTATCTACCAGAGTTAGTCCTAGTTCTCTTGCCCCCCCCCCCTTTTTTTCCGCATTCAAGACATGCAGTGAGAAATGATTTCAACTAATGGCTTCATGAAAAATTTAAAAACTAAGGTCAAGATCTGCATCCTCTCGTAATTGATACAATCTTACTATGTTTCTATCACAAACAATCATATTAATCAATTAGTGTGATCTTATCATCATTTTTTTCAAAGATCATTTATGTGAAATCCTGAGCACCTATACCATAATGGGTACATTGTATTCATTTCAAAATCAAAGCAAACTTATAGAAATAAGTTTTGAAATACCCTCAGTTTTCGATATTCAAATCTTTACTATTTTATATTTTGTGTTGCTAGTTGATTTCTATATCTTGTATGTTTTGATGAATGGTGAATTGATGCTTAATTTTTCGCGTTCAGCACATTGCATGAGAAAAGATTTCATCTAGTGACTTCAATCAAAATTAAAAGCTATTTCGAGGCACATTTTTTTTCACACCCCTTGGAATTTTCTTTTCTTTTTTTTTTTTAAAACCTTGCAATATATATATAATATAAGATAATTTAGCTGTGTGTACTATACGGCTCACCTTTGGCTCACCCCTCCAGTTGTGCCTGACTCCACCACTGTCATCTTTTGAGTTAAAATTAGTCAAAATTAAGAACCAGTATATGGATTTAAAAGTAATTGAGTTGCTTGAATGCAAATGAAGGTTCCTTGGGGTACCCTTTCTTTTTTTTTTTCTTTTGGTTATCAAGATTCTACGTAGACCTTATAATTCAGTTAGGGTGATCTTTATCTTCATGTATTGTACACTTCTAAAAGAACCATTTACGTGATATCGAGACATTAAACGTTGAATGATACATTGTATTCACATTGATTGAGATTAAAAAAAAAAATCAATCTAATAATCGACTATAAATGAGTTTCATCCTGCCACCAAACAATATGGTTAAACTCTCCATCCACCTCAGCCGACCCAACCCCATTTATGTGAAATAAACAAGGAATGATATGCCCAAAATGCCCTTAGAAAATCTGGTATGCATTAAGCTAAGAAAGAGTACAAAGACAGGCCAGCCATGTGATATATGGCATTGTGACGCATACAAGGGACAGGTGCTTGGCGTGGAGATTTTGAAAATAAAAGGGAAAGGGAAAACGAAATACATTTCTCTTTCCCCTCCCCTTCGGCGCGCCTTGGAGGTTGAGTTGAAAATAGTGACACATTTCACAAGAAAAAAAGGGCCATTTGGTAAGCCACCGTCAACAGGAACCCTATGAAATATTACTCCTCAATTGTTTTGCTTTTTGACATTTCTTCATTTTCATCCAAAATTGATTTCTTTACATCCCTATCACTGTTACCAGCTAAGGAGGACGATTCCTTATTGCTGACTCAAGAAACTATTTGCATTAATGAAATTTAGATTTTACTTTCTTTTGAATAATTTTTTTTTGTCTGTGCATAAAGATGGAGGAGGTGGCCCTGTGGGCTATTGGTGTGGGGGAGTTTTGAGTAAATTAAAGATTACTGCCCTCATTAATCCCCCACCCATCTCTCAGTTTCTGTTCTCTTTCACACCTGACCAACCAATATTTCTTTCTCATCTCATTTCAATCTGAAACTCGCCCTTTAATTTCTTCTGTTTAAAGAAGTGATTTTTTTTCCTTATAGCTTTGTTTTTTTTGATTTCTTTTTGTTCTAAAAGGGGAAGATAGAGGTGGGTTGGAAGAATTTTTGATTACCGTTCAAAGCCCACATTTTATTTTGTAGAAATATAATTTTTTGACGGTGGTTTTACTATTTTCAGGTCTTGACTTTAGATCTATTTGCTCAATCTGCTGCTTTTTTTGGAAGGTAAATGTTCAGATTCTTTCATTTCCGTATTGATCTTTGATATTACCATCCTCGTTGCTAAATTTATTTCCCTTTTTCTATTTTCAGTATTTGATCAATTTTCATTTTGGTTTCTGGGATCCTTTCCCTCTTTTTTTTTTTTTTCTTTTTCTTTTTTCCCCCTATTTGGGTTTAGCTTCTCCTTGTCCTTTTTGTTTCTGGAAAACAAAAGAATTTACTGTTTCCTTGAATTTCAAAGACCTTTTTTTTTTTTTTAATTTTAATTTCTCTTCGACGTTTTAATCTGTCAATGTTATGAAGTTATGGAGGTGAATCATTATTGGGTCTGTTTGGCAGCGGAACCCAGGAAAAAAAAGGGAAAAAATTGGGTCTGTTTGATAATTTCTGTATTCCTATGAAAGATTTTTGTTTTTATACAAATTATAACAAATATTCACTTCTGTAAGCATCTCTTTCCCTTGCATAATATTATTTGTTCTATACGGGAAAGTTCTGCCCATGTTCATCCGTGGAAATGTATCTATGCATATTGAACGTGAATTTTTCTTTTACCTTTCTTAAACCCTAAGTATAACATTGCTGTTTGGTTATGATGTTTTTTTCTTACTTTGACATAAAGGCTGGGATGTCATAAAATATTAATAGATTTATTAGAAGTCTTCAGGTTGTTGAGGGGTTGTAAACCAGCTGATATATCCATATTAATGCTTTTGGTAATTGGATATTTGAACATTGTTTCTTGTTCAACGTTCACCTTAAAGCATTCATTATTTAAACGGGGTTGGAATTCTGAATAGTAATCGGAAATAAAATGTTTTTGTTGCACGGATGAGATAGAGATGAGAAGGTGCTTATTTTGAGCATTGGCATTGCCCTGGAGATGGTCGAGTTATGACAAATGATAATTGTACTAATGTGGTCAGGGAATCTAGATTCTTAAGTATCTTTTTGAATGACACGTGAGCTCAGCGCTTGATATTTGAGTTGCAAATGAAAAGGACGTCTTAGATGAACCACACGTGTCATTGCAGGATGTAATAGAATCTCCAGTAGTAATTATATGCTTTATTGTGGTTACGGATTTGCCATCTTTATTCATTTTATGTAGTGATGCCTTTTTAAACCCTTTTTATACCTTAGATGAACCACATGTGGCATTGGAGGAATCAACAGAATCTATAGCAGCACATGCTTTCTTTTTATGGGATTTCCTATCTTTGCCAAGGTTAACTGATGCTGCCTTTTATATATTTTGCCTCTTTAAATTTAGGTCATTACTTTCATAATGATACCATTATTTAGTTTATTTACTTAACATTCTTTGACTGTTGCGCTACAAATTCTTTGTGCTTGATATAGTGTTTGAACTACAATCATTGGAAGGTACCTTTTGAACTTGTGGTTTAATGTTTCCAGATTTGCTGAAAGCCAAGGATATTCTATCGTTGTAGTGTTGAATTTTGACTAGAGTGTTTAAGCAAATCAAACTGTATCCTTAATGCAAGAGCAAAGGAGTGCTATCGGTACTTTGGCAGAAAATCTGAGCTCTGATCACAGGTCCACACCTAGCGGTTCTGGAATAAACCAGCAGATGTCCTGGAGTAATTCACAGATGTCTGCTCAAAATCCACTACCAGATTATATGATGTCGACTGAAGCCGACGTTACATATATTGGCCATGCTACCCATGACCACCAGACCTTTAGCGGGTGGAGTGTGGGTGAAACCAGTTCCAGTCGTGCGCAAAATCAGTCTGATCAAAATGAAAGAAAAACAGAAGATGGTTGGGCATCATTTATGAGCTTTCACTCTGGAGCTGCTCTTACCTTGGATGAAAGGCAAAATGAATCAGCAGATGTTATTTCGTTGGATAATGTTAACATAAACTCAAACAACAATCAGAATACAAATGGATCATTTGGCTTGCATAATTCTAGCTCTGAGATCCATAATAGGGATCTTAATATGAATTCTGGGTTTGGGGACCATGAAGATGATGACTGTCAGATAGTTGAGCGTCCTAACACTTTCAGATCCAATGGTTCTTCAAATGGGCAGATGCCATTTGCCAGCAGTTCCTCTGATCCTTTTGGTACTGCTGGTAGTGGTGGATATCTGATGGAGGAAAGTGACGGCAGACCAGGTTCTCTGGATGGTCGACGTGTGTCCTGCAAAAGAAAATCCTTAGAAGGAAATGTGGGACAGTCTTCTGGAACTGGAAGTTCATCTTATTTTCAGCCTTCTGATAGAAATCTATGGCATGCTGTACCACCTGCTCAGGGTGCTTTGAGCAGCATAAATATGTCAACACCAAGTGATGACATTCTTTCCATTGATGAAGTGTCAGCGCAGACAAACCCAAGACTCGGGCTTCGTGTTGGAAGAGCTGCTTCTACAAGTTCTCTGCCATTGAATGCTACAGGGGCTGCTGAAAGCCCCGGGCAAAATTTCTGCCTGCAGATAAATGGCTCAGACCGGCAAGATTCTATCCCTGGTAACATGTTTTCAACAGAAGCTAATGTTGGTAATACAAGTTATCCATCTTCCCAGCATTCATCAAGAGTACGTCTTCGTAATCATTTCTTTGATGCAAGGCCAGCGTCTATAGAAGAAAATGAAAGTTTTCATGGCTCATCTGCTTTGCATATTCCTTCTGTTCGCCGGAGTCGACAGTCTAGGTGGAATGAAGCTTCTAGCTCGAGAGCTAGCAGTTCATCAGCTTCTGCTATTCCTGGGGAGAGGGATGTTGTACTTTATGAAGAAACTACCAGAAGAAGTGTGCCAAGAAACATTTCAGACCACCCCGTGTTTGCTCCTGCTTCTGCAATGAGAAGTTCATCTGAAAATCCTCCCGTATTACGTTCAACAGGAGGTAACATCAGTATGGCTGGTAATGTTGCATCTTCTTCTCGTGCTGGTTCTACCTCCGGAGTAAACTTATCTACAGCTAACTGGTCTCAGTGGGGTTCTCCAACGTATCCACGGAGACTGTCAGAAATTGTTCGAAGATCTTTGCTGTCTTCAGCAGCTACTGAGTCTGGAAGTCAAAGCAATCGTACTCTGCTGCATTCTGCGGCCTCTCAGGAAACAGCAAACTTATCTGCACCGGTTAATCATGAGCATCACTTGCTAAATGCAAGGTCAGCCATGTTGTTAGGGAGACATCTCGATGGAGCTCTTGGAGTACCTTACTCGCTGCGAACTTTGGCTGCTTCAGGTGAAGGAAGAAACAGTAGGCTAGTATCTGAGGTATGTATCACGTCTTCTTATTCTCTGCACTTACGGAACACAAATTGAATGAATATATGAGCTTATCATTTGGATTAGTGGAATTTCTTGTTCAATTTCCGATCTCTCTGCAATACGAATTGATGTTGGCCTGTGGACATGCTCGGGAAATTATCTTCTCAAAGAACATACAGTCCTGTGGGACATGGGTTATTCTGTTGGCTTGTATCAAGTCCTGGGTTAATAATATATTGCTACATCCTTCAAAAGTTAATGAGAAACTTGGACAATTCAAACTAGAGTTGGTTGATTAGCATCTATTTATGCTAACATGTCTGAATTTGAGATGAATGATACATTGTGTATGTGGGCTTTTCAACACCTAGAGTGGAAATTGAATTTTGTGCTCCTTGATTGATAATATGCTTATTTCTGACAACTTGCATATGTTTGTGATTTCAATATATGATTTCTGGGTAAAATACAACTAATCCATGCTTCAATCTGTGTATGCTGGTATTGTGCCACGCTTTTTGTAAATACTTGGAAAGAAAAGATTGCTCCTCCTAATTGTCTTGTGTGCATTCTAGAAAAATTTATCTTTATTTTGCTTTTTAGCAGATTCGCAGTGTCTTGGATCTCATGCGAAGAGGAGAGGGCTTAAGATTTGAGGTTAGATTTTTTCGACATGACTCATTTTTAATGCTATATTTATGAAGACAATAGCTCACTCTTCAGTGTCCAGTGACTAATCGGAACAAATTACACCCTTGATTAAGTAATCCTATATACTGTCTCTATTATATCATGTTGCAACTCTCAAAGTCTTATAGCTTTAGTTGGAGACGCTGTTTATTGGAGGTGAAGCCTGTGAGATGTACATAATATGATTAAGTTATATTGCTAAGGTGACGAAGCGATTGTTGAAAAGTTGACGTCATTTGGTTAGGTGCTATGTTGGCAAGGGCTATTGGTATCCCAACTAAGGTAGCTTGGAGAGATAAGTTGTGCATAATGATCAGTGTTATGTGTTTTCTCTAGAGAGGGGGGGGGGGTGAGCATGTTTGGCTAAGCTTAAAAGTCAGTAGAAGTTAAGTGTTTTTTTTATTTATTTATTTTTTGTTTTCAAACATGTAGCAGTAAATTACATTTTTATTATTTTTAATTAAAAAGATAGTTGTCTTGGAAGCAATTCTTAATGGATTACATTATTAACTTATTTTTATTTATACATTTTGAGAGCTTTATCCAACCTCCTGATGGTCACTCAGTTGAGGTTGGCTTGAATCGATGCTTTCAAAGTGAATGAGGACTGGTGTTCTCATTTAACCCTAGCAAAATGAGTGTTCCTAAGAGGTACTTCTATATAGACAGACACTGAGCTATAATAGTGTTGCTTTTTGAGTAATGTGAGGGGGGCAAAAGAAAAAAAAAAAGGAAAGAAAGAAAAACTATGCATCCAACCCCTCTACCATCTTTATCATCTGTAAGTAGTGGGTGAAGGTAATGCTTTCTAGATTCTCTTGTCATGATAAATATTTTTCTGTAAAATGGTATGAAATAAAAGGTGGGCTATACACGGTAACTGAAGTATTTGATCACATCTGATTTTTAAATTTTTTTTTTATTTTTGATTTTTTAATTTGCTCCTAATTTTCTATATTTGTGGAAATATGAACCCAATGGCTGCTTCTGGTTGTGTACCAGGATGTCATGATCCTTGACCAGTCGGTCTTCTTTGGGATGGCTGATATTCATGATAGACATCGTGATATGCGCCTAGATGTAGATAACATGTCCTATGAGGTGAGAAATAAGTGATGGTGTTATACATTAATGTCATTGGTTTCCTGACAGAAGTTTACATTATTTAAAATTTGTCATCCATCAGGAGTTGTTGGCATTGGAGGAACGCATTGGAAATGTGTGCACTGGACTGAGTGAAGAAACTGTTGTAAGCCGTTTGAAGCAACGGAAATATGTAGACCTCAAAACAGAAGATCAAGCGGAGACTGAGCCTTGCTGTATATGTCAGGTGCAGCCCTTTCTTACTTTGAGTTTCTTAATTACTGTGTTTGTATTGAAGGGAAAATTGCAATAGGCTGACCAGTAATGCATATGCCGTACTTTAAATTCTTTGTGTTCCTTTGGTTTATTTGCTGTATCATTCCATGCAGGAAGAGTATAATGATGGAGAGGATCTCGGAATGCTGGATTGCAAGCATGATTTTCATGCTGAATGCATTAAACAATGGCTCACGCACAAAAATGTGTGTCCGATTTGTAAAACGACAGGATTGTCCACATAAGCAATTCGGTTTCCCCCAGTTGAAATCGGTTGTTGTTCGGCTCTGAAAGATCTAGTATCTGTTTAGTATGGTTGGTACTGGTAAGTGGAGTGTATTCATCCGGGCACAACTCTGCTCCAGGAAAGACTTGGTATTTATTCCTTGCATATACTTCAATCTCCTTGTGGAAGTTGAAACAGAGCACAACTCTTTCATTTTATTTTTAGTCATAAATTGCTTTGCTTAATCGAGACATATATAACGGTTTTATCCAGTTTTTCGAAGTTTATTTGTTAGAATGTAATGGAAAATGAGTGACAAAACACGCCGTGACTTTAGAAAGGCGAGACCGGGTGGCCAGGGGACGGGTTCTGGCTAATTCCGGTTTAGTTGGGTCTGCTGCTTCTTTGTTGATCCCTGTAAAGCATTTACTTTAAACTGTGAAATTTATTATTACATAGATGGATAGGTTCAAGAAAAATGGTTCAGTATAAAGTATTGGCCTGTCGCTAGCTACTGATGTGGTTTGGGGGTGGTAGTGATTTTTGGTGCTATTACGGTATTAGCCGTCTTATATTTGAAATTTTCTAGTGGTAGTTTAATGAAGAGAAGTTGTTTCCAGATATGATTCCACTTCTGGTTAAAAAAAATAAAAGGATATGATTCAGCTTTATGGGTTTAATGAAGGGATGTTATTTTGGGATAATGATGAGATGGTCTTTCTCGTTATTTTGGATTTTTAATGGATTATCTTATCATTAGACGGTTGCATCATTCACGAATTGAGTTCGTCGTATATAATCTTGTATGAACAATCACTTATATAATTCTACTTATTTATTTATTTCCCAGTTACTTGTCTTTTTCTTTATTTAGCCTTTTTCTTTATAATATATTCCTCGTGTTTGTTTCGACTTTGGTATGATTGGAAAATGAGCTGCATGTTTTTGGCTTAAGAAGTGTGCTGGGGCACGAAATTGTGACATCATGCTATTGATTTTTAGCTCTGCATTATCTGTTGTAATTCCCCCCCCCCCCTCCTTTTTTTTCCTTGGGGTGTTGAAGATAAGATTTCGGCAGGCTTATCTTTCTATAATTTTATTTTATTTTATAAAATAAAATAAGATTTTATTATTTTTTTATTGGTGCTTGGCTTCTGTTGTTCCTGTTCTACTAAGGTCAAAATAAAACAGAACTGACTAAGTCCATATTTGATTTTTATATAATATAATAACACTCCAATTATTGATGTTATGTTATCTATGAAGTTTGATTTTAGGTACCAACAAATCCGATTTCACAATTCCAGAGTATAAATTGAAATAATAATGCACTGTTAATTCTGTGTTTGGATAAAATTATAGTACTACAAGAATACTGAAAACTCAGTACTCACATGTAGGTCCAATAGTCTCAATTTAACAATAATTGGACTCCATAAATTCATATACTGATTCTTGATTTGTTACAAGGGATTGAATAAGCACTCCCAGAATGTCAAAAACTTATTCTGAATTCTTTTAATAATGTGATGTGAACTGGGGAGATTAGTTTTATGTGTGAAATATTAGAATGCTCCTAGAAGGTTGTTAAGTGTTTATAATTTTTAGGGTAAAATTTCGCTTGCATTACTAAACCTTAAAAGGAATTCAATAGAATCACAAAACTTTTAACTTGCCTCAATTAGCTCACTGAATTTACTTTCGAAATCCAGGACTTTATAACATTTTGGCAACTATTTATCTAAACTAAGAAAAATGTTTAGTCGTAATGATTATGTAACATCCTTGTGTTAATAAAGTGTGAACAAATGTTACTCGTTTATAAGAGATTGAGTTATTCTATCTAATACGTTAACAATTTATAATGAAATCCCAGTTTGTTTGCAACTGGTATTAGAACCCTAGCCTCGAACATAATAAGTTCAGTAGGCACTCAAGTCATTCTTGGTTGTGGCCAAATGAAGGTAGAAGGCCATATTAGATCATGATAGTTAGAAAAACTCATTATTGATTCTTATATAAACATAAAACTACTTTGCCTATTTCATTAATAGATATCTTCTCGAACATATCTACTCGGCCTATTTTATTAACCTTTTAGAATGGAACCAAACTTCCTTAACCTAAATAAATGGTAAACCAAAGATTATATTACTTCCATCCCAAAATATGGTCCAGTTTCCTTTTTAAAAAGTAGTTCAAATATTATTTCTCTTACAAGCCATTCTTTAATGTGTATAGTTATAAAAAAAATAGAATTATTAAAGTGAAATAATTAATAAATCAAAGGGTATAATAAGTAAATTATATTAAAATTTGTTTTTCCAATATTATTAAATGAACTTTTTTTAATCTATGTGAAAAAAGACATATGACTATCCTTCTGAGACGGACATAGTATATGACAATGTTGTTGAATTAAGAATACAATGCACATTTGTAATTCTCTTTCCCAATCCTATTGAGCAACAAGTGGGTGGAAGAGCAAGTTGTGAAGAAAGACATTGGGAATAGCGTTTTTAATAGACTAGAGAAAAATGGTGTAATCTGTTGGTAGAATTGGTCTGGCTATGGAGAGTTAATCTCTCCTCTTACAGAGATATTGTACACACATGGCTCATGGTGATTGAAAGATGATAGGTGGGATCCACTGATCCCCCAATCACATAGGGCCATTTGTGTGCAACCTCTCCATAAGAGGAGAGATTGCCTCTTTTTAGAAATTTTCTTGTTAGAATCCAGTTGGATAAGGCGCAATCAAGACTCTCCCTCTGACTTCCTCTTTCCGTTGCAAGCGGGTTAATAATATATATTTTTTAAAGTATAATTACAATCCGCATTATTTCACTATAAGTACATAAAGATATATATTATTCTCAAACACAGCGCACATAAATTAATAATACAAACCCTTATATATGAGGGGAATCGAATATGAGACCTCTACATTCCAAGGTCTCAAACTTAGCCCCTAACTAAATGGGCTAAGGTCTCATTAGCGGGTTAATAATATACATTTATTCAATTAATTAATTAACTAATAATAATTAGTAAAAAATAATATATTATTTTATTTATTATATTTGAACACCTTGGAATCTCTGTGAAAATGAAACTGCTCCCTTTGTGGTTAAAGTGGGAAAAAAGGAAAAAGAAAAACAAAAAAAAGGGAAAGAAACATCTCCTCCTCCAGTATTTATTTTTGAGTAATTATAGTTAGACTATAATTTTAACGAACAATTATATAGGAAAATCGTAGTCCACTCTCTAATTTCCTCTTATATTCAAACTACAACTTTAATACAACTGGATCATTAACTAGTAGCCTAATATCAAAAATAAATAAATAAATAAAGGGCTAGTAGTCTGGTACATCTAGTAATAATTATGTCCTTAACTTTTTTTAGACATTTGTTTTATACCTTCTATCTATGAACACATTGGTCCTTGATAATTGCTTTTGTTGAAATATCCAATATCCTTATATCCATGTTGTGAAATAAGGAAAAATTTTGATTCATGAAAAAAAGAAGAAACTTACATTATTGGACTTTCATATTTATTGTTTTTTGAAAAAATGTATAAAAATAAATAAATTTTGAATGCTCAATTTTTTAGACGAAAATGTTAATCGAGAACAATATGTGCTAACTAATGAATTATTGATTTTTTCCCCCTGAAAGTATGAATTGTTGAATTTGATTGCAATTGGAGAAAAACAATTTGCCGTATAACTGCCTCAATTTGCCGAAGTTGAGGACCTTCAGCAAAAATTATGGTTCTTCATTGTTTGGTGGGGGAGGAGTATGTGGGATTCAAGTTCGAGTAATTCCAGTAAGGGTGTTGATGCATGATTACATCAACAATTACGATTTTGTTTGTTTTGAGAGGCTCACACGGTTTTGTAAATTGTCAAGTGGTACCAAGGATCATTTCAAAAATCTAATATGGAGACCTAACTTCTACGTTGAGTGTTCGCTCCTTGGGAACGCAATTCTTGGTAGAGAATTTACAAAACCGTCATGCTTGATTACATTAACAACTACAATTTTGTCCATTTTGGAGGACTTGCACAGATTTGAAAATACTCTAGCAAGTTGCCAATTGCCCAAGTGGTATGAGAACTTGCCCCAAAAAGTCTAAGATGGATCCGTGAGGTCTTAAGTTGAGGGTTCAACTTCTAGTGAACGCGATTCTCGCTAGAGAATTTACAAAATCATAGTTGTTGATGTAATTATACATCAATAAACGGGTCAATTCTTTATCTATTAGCCCAATCCTTTGATCCACTTTAACATTAGGTTAGGTTGCAGAACATTTTTGAGTTTTAAGTTAGTTTAACTTAATTGATTGGTATTACGTAATGGTTTATTAATTGACATGGTTATTAAATTAATGGAGTAAGAGCGTAGTTTAAGGCCTGAACAACTCGACCATTTTAAGATAAGCTCATATGCATACTGCAGCATACTTGCTCACAAAAGGGACACTTTCCCCTAGGCATGTGTCACAAGGCTTAATTGCAAATTTTGTTTAAGTTTCTAAAATTACTTGACTCAATATTTACTGCACTCGACTATTTTAGATAAGCGTTGGTTTAGTATTGACTCTAACCTTTATGTTTTTTTTTTTAAAAAATGGCTACTATATTTGTCAGTGTGGTGTTTTCTATTTTATTTCGTTTTATTTATTTATTATATATATACACACATATATATAAAAGTAAACTTTTGGGAGATTAACGCTGAAACAAAATAGAAACAAAATAGAAATGAAGAAAATTTATGAGAATTAAGGCGGGAGGACAAGCAAATTAAACATGATTAATGAATGAACTCTTTCAATCAATTCTGTACATATATAAAGCATTTTCCATAGGAGGAAAAGGCAGACAAAAACACGCTCGAACCGGATACAGAAACAACCCAACTTTCCAATTCTCAAGATAGAGTGATAAAAGCTGAAATCTTGAACTGGGTTTCTCTGATTTAGCAGAATCAAACATCACCCGAGTGGAATTTTTTGTATCTTTTACTTGTGAAGTCCGTTGTTTCCATATAAAGTAGAACATTAATACCTATTGAAGTTTGCAACTTCTTGCCCATAAATTTTGATTGCTGGGGACTCTGCTAAATGAGTTTTGTTTCAAGTTCGAATCTTTAATATATCGGTTTAATTTTCATTGACTTCGAATCTATAGAGGTGGGTTCTTGAAGATAAGGAAGAAAAATTCGCAAAATAATCTTTTTTCTCCCCAACCTAATCAGAAAAAACTGAGGGTTTTTTTTTTTTTGGTATGAATGGTGATCATATTTTAGTTTTGTAATACTAAAATGTCGGATCTGTATGGAAGCAATGAATCAGAAGACATGTCTTCTTTTCTTCAAATTCTTCTCCAAAATACCTCATCTGATGCCGCTGCTACTACTGATGCAACCAATTCTACGCCGGCTGACGGCGTGTTCTGCAGCTCCGGCGCCTCGGGTCCAGTGGCAGAGTCTTCCTCTACTATCAATTTCTCTGATCCCGGCAATTTTTTTGCCAAAGATTCTGATGGGATCAGCTCTTCAACCAAAGTTGGGAACTTTGGCTCCTCCTGCGAGGTACATTATTTGAGCCCTTCTAAGTACCTTTGGACTTATGTATTGGTGTTCCTCCCCCCCCCCCTCACTTCTCTCTTTTTGGGGAAGGGATTGGGTGGGGTTTTGGAGCTTATGCAATTTTTAATTCATTTTATTCTTTTGTTGAATTCTGGGATTTAGAAATTGTAATTATGAAGGTGAATTCAGAGTTTCTAGACGAGTGATTTTGTGATCTTTTGTTTTAGATTATTCTTTATCTGTTTTGCGAGCTGTGGCAATTTTCATCTGTTATTCTTTATCTGTTTTGCGAGCTGTGGCAATTTTCATCTGTTAGCGGTGCTAAATCTGTTATGTCTATGTTTAAATGAATAAAAGAAGGGATCTGAACCTTCTGAATTTCGAGTTAAGCCAGGACCACCACGTTCCTCAAAGAGAAGTAGAGCAGCTGAAATTCATAACTTGTCAGAAAAGGTTTGCCTCAATCTGATTGACTTGTTATCTGTATAAATTTTAATCCAAACTTTTATCCAGTAAAAGGTTTCTGTGGACAGAGAAGGCGAAGTCGGATCAATGAAAAACTCAAGGCACTTCAGAACTTAGTTCCAAATTCTAGTAAAGTAATTACTTTATACCTTCTTTCTTGATCTTTATCTTTCGTGTTTTTTCATTTTACATGTTATAGTCTGTGTTGAGTTGATTATTGTGGAAACGGTTTTGATGTTATGTATATTAGACTGACAAGGCATCAATGTTGGACGAAGCTATTGAATATCTGAAACAACTTCAGCTACAAGTACAGGTTTGAGTTTCAGTCCACAATTTTGTTTCAAGATGATATGCTTTGAATTTAGTACATGATTTATATAATGTTGATTTTATAATCTATTTATCTAATTTCAAGTGCCGGTACAAGGATTCATGAATCTAGGTTATCTTTCCTCCAACACAATTTTGCAATTAAACAGAAAACTATCATACAAGGTTTAGATATCTTCTTATCATGCTATTCTCATTAGTCATTAGATCTCACTCAAAGCACATGATCTTAGCATCAGGTAAAAGTTTCCATTTTATTATATATGTTTCGGTTTGTTCTCCAACTTTTATCTTTATTCATATTTCATTGGATAAATAGCCAGTTGCTAGTTGAGAATTGTAGATCATAAATACTTCTCCCAGGGCATGAGATCCTTGGATGATTATGATGGATCATAATAGTATTTTTAGGCCGTTTTATGCCAAAATTTTGATTCTTTTTGTCCTTCTGTTATGTTGCAAACGAAACTTTCACTTCTTATTGAAGGGGTGACTGCTATATGGGGCCATATTAGATTTTTATGGGTTCAGATTTCCATTATAACATGTTTGATATATTTTTAATGCTCTTAGTAATTGCAACTAAAGTACTGCTTTCGAGGGTTTCACTTTATATGCTTACAAAATGACTTTGCAGTTAACACTGCTTAATGATATATTTGATCATCAACAGTCCCTTGTTCCCAATGACATCAGGATCGGCTACATGTATCTGTT
>CAVNYN010232088.1:0-27064 GCA_963692815.1 Nyctanthes arbor-tristis
CCCCCCCACCGGCCTACTGCACTACTCAAGGTCCAACTAAATAGTTTCTTTCATCCAACGTAAAAAGAGCTCAAGGTCTAACTAAATAGTTTCTTTCATCCAATGTAAGAAAATTTCTCTTCTGCTCCACCTTTTTCAAGAATAATCCTTCATCCAATCACGGACACCTAGGAAGAAGTTTATATTTTACTTGAGCAAAATTAGGTGTGACTATAATTTACAGTAATCTCTCAACAAGGACGCCTTCACTTTCTAATATAAATCTATGCTAATGTAAGAAAAAATTAACACGGGCTTCGCGCGTCGCGCAAACGCGCACTAGTATATCATATAAGTGTGTAAAAAAATATTTTGTACTACAAAAAATTTATCCTAATAGAATAATTCAAAATTTTATACCATTGTCTTTAGAAAGAATAATGCTATCCATTGTGATTATAGTTAAAAGTGATGTTATTTATGGTTGCTGGTGATGATCACCGCTAACTTTCCTACATTTTTTATTTGACTAATCATTTGATACCACTAAACTGACACAAAGGACGGGAAACATCAATGATGATGATTAATAATATTAGAAATAATTCTATTTAAATAAAAAAATAGAGAAAGAGTGTGATAAAATTAACACGTGGTCCTTCACCTATGTGATTATTATTGATATAAAAGAGATGTGTTCTCTTGAAAAAACATAATCTTACTCTATCTTATTTAGTTAAAAGTCTTGCATGTCTTTTTATTTATTCAAATACAATGCAACTCATAACATTATGCTCATAATGAATCAAGTGACTCTATTTCAAAATAGGAGTAAATAACCTTGATTCTGCCTCTTGGTGCTAAATATTTATCAAAATTGTACCAGCTTGTCCATAGTTACCTTGTCCCTTCTACTGTTCTACAAACTCATTCTCAACCAACCCGACATCAACATCCAACTGAACACCAAAGACCACAAAGGTTCTTTTCCATTTTTTTAAAATTATCTTTAAAGATTTTTACTGTAATTTTTCAACCATGTCCAAATTCTCCTGTGTTTTTGGTACTCTCGTTTCATTTCTCTTCTACCATTAGTGTTCAGATTACCCCGCGCACACACACATATATATTAAATGAAGTAGAGGACCATGAATAAGTTCGTTCGAATTACACCACAATTTTTTCCCCGTTCTATTAGTAAAAATAAGCATTTGAAAAATTGAACACCAACTAAAAGTGGATCTTGCAAGCTTCATTTAGGTTTAATTTGTTTGTGCTTGAATATAACTTGGAATAGGGTTGGCAAAACTGCTCGTCGAGTAGTGTTCGTGCTCGGCTTGGGCTTGCCGGCTCCGAGATGTAATTGTGGTCACACTTGGGCTCACATGTTTGCGAGCCAAGCTTGAGCGAGCTCGTGTGTAACTCAAGCGCGTATTTTTTACGAGCCCGCTCACCAACAGCTTATTCATACTCAGGTTTGCCAATTTCAGTAGGCATTCGTGTTCAAGCAAGAGATGAGCTTTCAGCTCACAAGCCATTTTGCTAACCGTGATTCGGAAGCCCAAATTCTTTACATCAAAATCATCATCTAAATACTTGGACTGGCAATTAAATATTGATTTTTTTTAATTTAGTTTTCTCATACGTCTTTCATGATAATAATACTAAGAGGCAACTTATAGGCATAGAGTTCCATCCTTATCTAGAATGGTGTCAAGTTGAAGCGAAAAGAATCAAAAACGCAAGTAAACAGCCAAAGCTATAGCCAGAAATTTCAAATGGCTTAGTTCAAATAACACGGGACTCGTGACAAAATTTTCTTTGGCAAGGCATGATTCTTCTATAGGAGGTGTTTTTCAGGGCACTGCCTTCTAGCCTCGATATAAATGATCTAACAGTAGATGTGCCACTGTTATGACACTAAACAAATGTCGTGACATAATATCAGCCACTAAATTGATTTATATGAGTGATAATGTATTTAAATCAGTGATTGATATTGTTTTACATTACTGACTTGTACAATTATGACATTAGACGTGTGGTGCTAGATCATTTATATATAGCTCGATGTTTAATATGTAACTAGCATCATTTATCCAAACACTCAATCCCCAAACATCCATGATTAAGTGGAATATATCAAAATTTTATAAACTATGTAATAATTTTGGCAGAAATAAGGGAAAAATCTTGATTGTTTTAGAGTGTGTTACAAAATATGTGATTAAAAATGAGTTCAAATTTAGGGAAGTTTCGGCTGTTAAAGAAGCAGAAGCCATTGGTGCTCGTGAGGCAATTCTGTGCGTGCAATCCTTACGCTATCAAGCTACAACAATTGAATTAGATGCAAAGGTTGTAGTTGATGTAATCCATAGACAGGAAGACAATGCCAAGGAGTTTGAGCTAATCATTTAAGAAATTAAAAGATCTCTTAATAGGCATGACAACTTCAGTATTATATTTGCACCCTGACAAGCAAATAAAGTAGTACATGAAGTGGCTATGCATGTTAGAATTTCTCCTAATATTTGTATTATGAACTTGGCTCCCCAGTGGCTTAATAGGCAGCTATCGCTTGATGTATTGGAAGGTTCTATGACTAATGAAAGTTAAGTTTTTCCTTTCAAGAAAAAAAAATGAGTTCAAATATCATGTAATTTAATCCAGCTATAATGTGCACCAAACACCACCTAACCATGGTTAGAACTTAAACATGAATGTTGGATTTATGTACTAGACTTGTGTGATCAAAATCAAATTGATGTCCCGCTATTTGTAAGTAATTATTTAGATAATCTTTTATTGAATAAAGTAAATTCACTATTTTATCCTTCAATTATTTTTCCCCAATTACAAAATACAAAGAGGTAAGATTGTAAATTTATCTCATTTTGTTAAAAGATTCGTTTAGTATCATTTATAATTGGATTTATTTATAATATATTTTGAAATTTGAGTTTTTGGGACATGTGACTTAGTGGCTATCTGAAGCTATTTTCAAATTGAATTATAAAGAGAAATTATAAATAGGTGAAATAAGCAGTGTACATTTAATAAAAGTTTGAAATTTATAATTATAAATAAACAGTTATCAAATCATATGTCAAACCAGTAGTATATATGATTATAATTTGTTTTGATAAAGAGGATTAAACACTTTCTTAGTGTCTGTTTGATTCAATTTATGGTAGTTGATTTATAAAGAGAAATTATAAATAGGTAAAATGAGTAGTGTAGATTTAATAAAAGTGTGAAATTTGTTGTTAATGGTTGTCAAATTAGTAGTCAATCTTGATAAAATTATAATGTATTTTGATAAACAAGATCAAACAGAGGCTTAATTTAGTTGGTTAAATTTTATTGAAAAGTGAAAAGTTATTATTTGATGTGATGAGTTTATGAGAGGTCAATTGTAGGCTTTGAAAAGTGTCCCAAGAAAATCAAAATTCAAAATACATTATAAACTAATCCAATTATAAACGATACAAAACAGACCATAAATAATTATCTGCAAATAATATTTTCTCAATTTAGATTATAAAGTTCAGCCAGTCTGTACTCGAGCAACGGCAAACCATGGTTGGAATATGCAGAGTAGATTAATACCTAGCCCTTGAGGCAAGTTCCCTTGGCATTTTCTTACAAATCGGAATCCCGAAAACCAATGTGTTTGGCAACTCATCTAGATTATAATCTGGATTATAATCTATCATACGGTATTATTTTATTGGTTTCATTTTTTCAAAAAGTCAAAAAGCAAAAGTCAAGCTGCAATTATTGACTTTTTACACAAAACAACCAATAAAATGATGTCACTGTTAGAAACATAGGCATTTTAGACGTAACTTTGAGTGATATCCGATTCTTAAATTAGAGATATGAATTCGGATTTGTGTTCTCCTTGTCGAGAGCTTCAAAACATATGTTTATTTGCTTAAAATGGTAATTGAGTGAATGAGAAACTAAGTCTCAAAGTTTGCTATAAGAAATGGGTTTAAGTGTTGGGAAAACCTTATCCCACATTGAAAGGTTGTAATCCAATGGCTTAGTTAAATACGTTTACATATTTGTAATATGTAAATTGTGTAGCTGAGAGGAGGTGCAAATCACATATCAGAAATATACTTCGGACCATTGAACTTGTGTGCGAGCACGAACGTCGGACCGGAAGTGGGCGCCTAATCTGATCGAGTCTTGCTAAAATAAGCTACGAAATTTTAACACTTAAACCATGTGCTGAGTTGTGACTGTTGATGTTCCTATCATTCAATTCTATTTATTTTCACATTTATTTTTTGGCTTTTGACATGCATTTGTTTGCCTATATAAAGGACCATTTTCTGGCCTTTTGAGACAGAGGAATTTTCTACAATTTCTTACCATACACTTCCTTATCGTGATACTGTTCGGGCACGTTTTTAGTTCGCCTAGGTAGGGAATTCGTTGCTCTGTGCCAGCGGTTTTCCTCCAGGTTTCGACCATTGTATCCTGGGAAACAGATGTCCAATGTATTGGGGACGAATATGTTTTAAGGGAACTGTGTTAAACACAGGCATCGGTTTTTCTGTTTACATTCTGTTTAAGTTCTGTTAAAACAGAGGTTTCTGTTTACATTCTGTTTATGTTCCGTTTCTAACAGATGGCTCTGTTTGCATTCTGTTCACGTTTTATTTCTAAAAAGAGGGTTCTGTTTACATTCTGTTTCCTAACAAAGGCTTCTGTTTTCTGACAAAGGTCTCTGTTAACGTACTATTTACCTATTATTTCTAATAATCTTAAAACAGATTCCTGTGAAAGAGATAACAGGTTGTTTGACAAAGTCATAGCTAAACTTTGAGATAAGCTCTGGCTTATGATACACCTATGACAAAATCTATAAAGTTGCATATGCATCATGTAATGATAAGAGTTGATATATCATATTTAATGTATGATTCTAACTATGGCTCAAGTTGGAATTCAAGGTATCCTATTATGTGCTTTGTCTTGATTATATCATAACTTCATCATATTTAAGGTTATGAATTTGGGAAGTGTATGTTTACACTTGTCTCGTTACACAGATAGGTCTCGAGATTGTATATGTTCATCTATGAAAAGGTAATTAATCTGCTCTCAATTCAAAATTTAACTGCAGATTGTATACATCGAATTTTTGATCATTTTTAATGGAGAAATGTGTAACACTCAGCGAAAAATTGAAAAATTTTATTTTGAGTTAAACCTCGAATAATGATTTACTATAAGGATTCGGTAAGTGATTTTACGAAACATGCTATAATAATTTGAAAACATCTTTGTAATCGGCTAATTAGCTGTGACATTTAATAGGAAATTGAAAACATTCTTGTAGGCTTTAATGAGGACGAAAAACGGTTTCTTGGATTTGTATCAATTATATTCATTGATTAGCAATATTACCAAAAGAAAAACAAAGGCAAATCGGGTAACGAGTTTGAGGCCAAAGAAGGCTTAAATAAGAAATACGATACTATAATGGTATAGTCAAAAAGCCAAGGACTTAATTATAAAATGTATTAAGTTGAAGGGTTCACTAAGTGAAAGGTAGAAAAATCTAGAGAATGTTTGGGCTATTAGATTTGATCACATGGATGATTGAGAGAACACTTGGCAATTTTAAAAACAAGAATTCTCATGAATGTACAATTGGAGCTATTTATATTGGATAGGTATTAATGCCTTAGGGACAATTAGGAGCCCTTTCATTGGTAGAATCCAAGGACTTTTAGAAACTAATGGGGGAAAATTTGTCCATATATTGAGGAGAGCTTAGAACACCCTTAAGAAGTCTTCAAAAACCTATCCTTTGTCTTCCAATTAAGCCTTTCCTCATATACATATAAGACTCTACTTGGAAAGCTACCTTACTTGAAGAATATCTAAAGGTTTGAAGGTATCTGAGTCACATCTAGACATCCACTAATATTTAAAAGGGGACAAGAACAAGGTGAGTAACTAATGGATTGGTTTTCATTAGCATGCCATCTCTTTGTGAAAAGAATGATTATTTGATGTCTTATGATGATAAGAAATGGAATGTTTTCTTGCATACACTTTACTAGTATTACCCTACCCGTTCTGTAATAAATGATTTTGAATTGTTCCCATGCTATGACTTATTCTATGACTCGGGATAAGAATGATTGGTATGGTATTTGCTTTGATTGATAATGCTTTCTGAAACTTCGGTAAAGGTCAATCAGAGTTATTGTGGATCCACGTATCATTGTATTGCCATGACCAATTTGGCATTTGAATGATATTATTGCGCGCTACGGGTAGTTGGTAATTCTAGTGGCTGGGCCCTATTATGCATTTGAAAAGGTTTGTGTATCTTTTACTTATTGAACTTGTAATTGAAAAAAATGGTTTTTCTTGAAATCTTGTGGCAAACCGATAGATTATGTTACTCACGGGGTATCTAGTACTCACTCAATGTTTAATTAATTTTGTAGATGTTCATCCGCAAAGTATTTGAAAGGCAAGCCGAAACTTGGAGCGAGAACTCAAGCGGGAGTCGGATATCACAAGTAATAGAGACGGATTTGTGGGGATACTATGAAGACGCCCCACAATTTCTTATGTACTTGGGCACCACCTATGAGCTTAATGTACATTATGCCTACACTCACGCCCACCTTTATCACGACAAATTTAATGTAGATAAACTTATGTTTTTCACCTAATATGGCTATATGATAGTAGAATAAACTTAGTGTGTACTATGAAGAAATGACTTTTGCATGAATTGGGAGCCTATTTTCCATGTAAAGGCCTCCCAGTCACATAAATCGGCAAGTTAATAATAAAGTAAGTTTAGTAATATCAATTGTCCTTTTATGCCAATTCCGATATGGTTGTGTAGTAAACAAGAATAAAAGATAGATATACATCTAATCTTAGTTTCTAAGCTAATTATAAGATAATAAAAGAAAAGAGGCTCATAGAAGTTTAGACTTGTATTTAATGATGTGTTAAATTTAGTTACAAATTTACTTTGGAATTTAAAGCTATATGAAAATCAATTAACTAGTGAATTGTCTCATCCCACGTTGTAAATATGAATGATCAACTAAAGTGTTCATCCAAAAAAAGCAATTCATTTAATAAGAAAAATCGACAAGCAATGAGGTGTGACAAAGTGTCCCTTTATGAGCTGCATGTCATATGAACTTGGAATCACGGAATTTGGAGACTCATAGAATGAGTTATGATACTTTCTGTGAACCTTGCCAGACTATACCTGAGAATACATGAACTCCTTGTTTGATGAGGTGTTTTGTGGGTCAAAATTTCTTATCTGGATCTGAAATTTTTATATGTTGTATTAACATGAGTCTCCTAAGTACTATAAAAATTTCAGAATATTTGGTTATTGTTTGAAAGGTCATATGTGGATTGTGACTCATTTTGACGTCTGTGATAGCTTGCTGAAATTTTGGAATAATGGCAGCTAGACTTAAATTCTTTAAATTTCGTAAAGAACTTGTTCTTTTACATTAAAGAAAGATAAGTTTAGAATGTTCAAATATCTTGTTCTATTATAACAATATGGTCTTGAGATAATAATCTCATGGTAATTTAAGGTTTCGACTTTGTTAAACACTTCATGGTTTGTGCCATGTTTTGTGATTGTTGGAGCTGTGGCGAGAGTTAAATTATAGAATGAGTTGAAACTACTCCAATTTTTGGGGACTTGAGAAACTCGATACTATAACTTCAAAGCTTGGGACTATTCCAAATTGGGAAAAGTTATATGTGTGTTAATGGTAGCACACTTTAATGTTACAAAATTGTTACACAATGGATGGAATTATAGGGATATTTGTTTTCTATAAAAGAGTTGAGAATATACTCAACAAGAATGATTAGTGTAGTGTGGTTAGTACGAACCACTTATGACACGAGGTCATGCAACACTTCCGTGAAAGATGTGTGTTGTAGAGCAAAAGAATTGCACATGAAATTGTTAGTGTAATCTTAATGTCTAGCTCTAATATGTGGCTCTAATATGCGGATGAAACCTATTACATTTTGTAATATATGTCGGAAACATTTAGAGGAAACATATTATGGTTATGTGAAAAGGTACCGGCAAAGTATAACAAGAGGAGGCAAACCCGTGATGTCTCTGAAATGAGCCTTGTAGCTATGGTCTCTGATGTGAACTTTGGAATGATGGGTTGACATTGGTGCTACTAGGCATATTTGTCTCGAAAAAGAATTGTTTAGTTCTTTTGAAACTGTTGGAAATGATGATCCAAACAATTTATGACTATGGAAAAAAGTCTTCCAATGTGGGGGCATTTAACCAAAAGTGGTTATATGTGCACTAGAGAAATAGTGAACTACCTGATTTTGATTCATATGGTTGTATGTGACTTGAAAACAAAAGTCGTTATAAGTATTTCATCACCTTCATTAAATTGAAGGCAATAAGTTGGTAGACAAGCGATCTAGGCTTTGTCTCAAGTGCCAACTTTGGTTGTGACTCAAGTCGCTCCAACTGTAACTGTGCTGGTTAATCATGGGAAAAAAAAGAAAAGTTCAGTGGTTCAAACTGTCAATGCAGTTAATGCTTGGAAACATTCTGATTTCCTTTGCCGGAATTATATAATGAACAGCTTGGCTGATTCGCTATACAATGTGTATAGTGCAAAGCAAACGGCAAAGGAATTGTAGGAGTCTCTTGAACGGAAATACAAGACCGAGGATGCCGGGTCCCAAAAATTTATTGTTGGCCTGTCTTTGGACTATAAAATGGTGGACTCTAAAACCGTGATTAGTCAAGTTAAGGAGCTCCAAGTTATCTTGCATGACATCCATGCCGAAGGAATGGTATTTAGTGAAACCTTCCAAGTGGCTGCTATTATTGAGAAGCTACCTCCGGCTTGGAAAGATTTCAAGAATTACTTAAAGCACAAACGGAAAGAGATGAGTGTTGAAGACCTCATTGCTAGACTTCGAATTGAAGAAGAAAATACGGTCAAAGAACGTGGATTCACTCTGGTTGAACCAGCTCGGGCCAACATTGTGAAGCATGATCAAAGTTCTAGGCCAAACCGAAACAAATTCGGTAAAGGCAATAACAGTGGCAAAAGCTCTAAATTGAGGCCTAAAAGTGGAATTTCTAAAATGAAATTCAGAGGAACTTGCTACAATTGTGACAAGCCTGGTCATAAAACTGCTGAATATAGACTACCAAGAAGCGGTAACCTCTACAAAAGGTCCTTAGTGGAAAGAGGCAATTCAGAGTGAAATTGATTCAAAATCATACATGGGAACTGGTGGACCTTCCTTTAGGTTGTAAACCCCTGGGATACAAATGGATATTCAAAAAGAAAATAAAAGCAGATAGAACAATCGATAAATATAAGGCCAGACTCGTGATTAAAGGTTACAGACAACGGGAAGGCCTTGATTACTTTGACACATATTCTCCAGTAACGAGGATAACATCTGTTAGAACAAATCTAGCTACCGCGGTGTTGCAAAAGCTCGAAGTACATCAAATAGATCTAAAGACCGCCTTTCTAAATGGTGAGTTAGGAGAGGAAATTTACATGGAACAACATGAAGGATTCAAAGCACCAGGGCAGGAATGCAAGGTGTGTAAACTGGTAAAGTCATTGTATGGCTTGAAACAAGCACCAAAACAATGGCATGAAGAGTTTGATAACATTATGGTGGAGTGTGGATTTAAAATCAATGAATGTGATAAGTGTGTCAATATGAAAGATACGGAAAATGGCTATGTCATTTTGTGTCTTTATGTAGATGATATGCTCATTGTTGGTAGATATCATATAATGATTAAATCCACTAAAGACATGTTAAAGTCACAATTTCACATGAAAGATATGGGGTTGGCTGATGTGATTCTTGGAGTTAAAATTTCAAGAACACCTGATGGACTTGTGTTGAGTCAGTCACACTATGTGGACAAAATTCTTGGAAAATTTAACAAGGATGATTTATGAACAGCCAAACCACCCCAATAGATACAGGTCAGCATCTATGAAAGAATAGAGGTGAGGGTATATCACAAGTTGAATATTCCAGGGTCATTAGTATTCTTATGTACTTGATGAGTTGTACAAGACCAGATATAGCTTACGCAGTTAGTAGGCTAAGTAGGTATACGAGTAATCCTGGAACTGACCATTGGAAAGCAATCATAAGAGTACTAAGGTACTTAAGATATACTCGTGACTACAGGCTGAACTATACCAGATATCCAGCTGTTGTCGAAGGATACATTGATGCTAACTGGATATTTGATATAAAAAAGTCAAAATCTACAAGTGAATTTGTGTTTACTTTAGGAGGTGCAGCTATATCGTGGAAATCCTCTAAACAAACAGTTATAGCCAGGTCCACTATGGAGTCTGAGTTTATTGCTTTAGACAAGAGTGGTGAAGAAGCAGAGTGGCTACGACATTTATAGAGGATATTCCAAAATGGCCAAAACCTGTTCCTGCTATCTGCATATATTGTGACAGTCAGTCTGTGATTGATAGGGCACAGAGCAATATGTATAATGGTAAGTCTAGACATATTCGTCAAAGGCATAATACCATTAGGCAACTAATCTCGACTGGGGTTATCTCGCTTGACTATGTAAAGTCAAAAGATAATCTGGCGGATCCGTTGACGAAAGGCTTAAATCAAGCTTTAGTGGTAAAGTCCTCAAAAAGAATGTGATTAAAAACCCTAAAGGTATAAGTCGATACAAATGAAACCCAACCTAATTGACTGGAGATCTCAAGATCTAGGTTCAAAGGGACAACCTAATTGTAAAGACTTAGTTAGGTCACTGTGGGGGTTCGAGACTTCCTTTATGTAACAGTGATGCGGGAAAATTGAGGCTAAGTAGAAACGCTTTTAATGATTCTTATAGGTTGAAGAGAATCACCTATGTGAGAGAGAAGTGGGGCCGCTTCAAAGGGAATTGTTTGGGGTTCAATTCTTAGAAACTCTTGCAGAACCAGGCAGATGTTCATGGCCATAAACAAACATAACCATGAGAACTGAACTGTGTCAGGGAGAATCCTGTGCTAAGTATATTAATGTTTACACAAACGGCAGAACAGTTTAAGGACATCGAGTCTACTGGTCAGCCAGTAAAGTAAATATACTTTGGCAATAGAAGGTTCAAAGGGTCACCTACCTATCTAATACAGGGTTCGACTATTGAACTTTATCACGTCAATTTCCATTCATGTGGGAGATCGTTGGAAAAATAAGAATTTTGGGCGTAACTTTGAGTGATATCCGATTTTTAAATTCGAGATATGAATTCAGATTTGTGCTCTCCTTGTCGAGAGCTTCAAAAACATATGTTTATTTGCCCAAAATGGTAATTGGGTGAATGAGAAATTAAGTCTCAAAATTTGCCATAAGAAATGGGTTTAAGTGTTAGTAAAACATTGTCCCACATTGGAAATGTTGTAATCCAATGGCTTAGTTAAATATGTTTACATATTTGTAATATGTAAATTGTGTAGCTGAGAGGCGAGGCTTTCTCTTGCGCGCGCCCGCGGGGGTGCAAATCACGGATTAGAAATACACTTCGGACCATTGAACTTGTGTGCGAGCACGAATGCCGGACCGGAAGTGGGTGTCTAATCTGACCTAGTTTTGCTAAAATAAGCTACGAAATTTTAACACTTAAACCATGTGCTGAGTTGTGACTGTTGATATTCCTATCATTCAACTCTATTGATTTTCACATTTATTTTTTGACTTTTGACATGCCTTTGTTTGCCTATATAAAGGACCATTTTCTGGCCATTTTCTACAATTTCTTACCATACACTTCCTTATCGTTATACTGATCGGGCACGTTTTCAATTCGCCTAGGTAGGGAATTCGTTGCTCTATTCCAGCGGTTTTCCTCTAGGTTTCAACTGTTGTATCTTGGGAAACAGACGTCTAGCGTATTGGGGACAAATCTATTTTAAGAAAACTGTGTTAAACACAGGCCTCGATTTTTCTGTTTAAATTATGTTAAAACAGAAGTTTCTATTTACATTATGTTTATGTTTTGTTTCTAACAGAGAGTCATGTTTATATTATGTTCACGTTTTATTTCTAAATAAAGGGTTCTGTTTACATTATGTTTCTTAACAAAGGCTTCTGTTTTCTGACAAAGGTCTCAATTAACGTACTGTTTACCTATTGTTTCGAACAGTTACATCGCAGGTAATAATCTGGATGCTACCAAACACTCTATTAACAACAAAGGTTGCATACTGTAGTCATCATCAGAGGATCACATGACCTGTTACATCAGTGGACAACTGTTCGTGCACACAGCCATAATTTCCCTATCCCCACAAACCACCGTAGCCTCCAACCCCACCCAATCCTGTGTTGCCTCCCACCGCCCTTCCATGCCCCCTCTTATCTCAACAAACCAAAACCCACAATAAATGCCCTTCAACCCAGATATTTTTTTGCTATAATTTTTCCCCTTTAACAAATTCAACAAAATGCCCACAAAAAAATGGGTCTGAATTCTCTGAGTAATTGGTGTTACTGCAGTGTTTGTGTACTTTAATTCTTCAGACTTTTTAGTCCCGGCTTTTATTGAACTCTACCTTCCATGTTTGGGCAAACCCTAGATCTGTCCCCCCGTTAGGTCAACAGACACACACAACACGCTGTCTTTGCCTTAATCAAGCGCAGTGCCAGTGTGCGTGTATATTCTGTTTGTAAGATTAGTTCTTAACATTTTTTTGGTCCGCAGCCTTTCAATAAATACTTGGGTACAGCATGTTTTCAGTATTTGTTCTTAATTGTTGTCCCGGGAGTTAAGTATCCCGTCAAGAGAACCAATGAACTGTTATGCTTTTGCATATTTTAATACACAGGCATATAAATATGCATATGCACAAGTGCATATTCATGGCGATTTTGTGTTTACTGACAGCTGTTTTCCATTTCTGGCAGCAGATTATTGTGGAAACTGAAGGAGGTACGTTGATTGAAGAGTCCTGGCTCCGGATTGAAAGAGGGGGGAGTGATTAGAGGGAACGATGAGTGGGGCTGGATCTACGTCTGTAGCGGTGGGGATGGGAGGAGCAGGAGGGGAGCTGGGCTACGGGAGGTGCAGACCACCATTCACAGCTGTGCAGTGGCAGGAACTGGAGCATCAAGCCATGATATACAAGTACCTTGTGGCTGGCTTGCCAGTCCCACCGGATCTTGTCATCCCCATTCGCCACAGTTTCGAGGCACTATCTGCCCGCTTTTTCCATCACCCATCTTGTAATAGTTTCTGCCTCTGTTTCTGGCTATCTTTTTTAACCATGTGCATACAATTCCACACCATTTAGTTAGAAGCGCATAAGGCTTTTGAGTACCATTCTTAGGAGAATGTTATTGAAACAAAAAAGTATATAAAGGTCAACAAATTCATGATTCTATTGATTTGGGAGACACTGGTCCTATGACGTTACGGGGTTTTTTATGCTCATTATTTTTTCGTCATTATAAATCTGTGTACCACTTGAATTGATAACTACTCAATCACTCTTCTCAAAATCCCATCAAATCTCTACATCTCATTTTACCTTATAATTCTTTGTACCACTTGAATTCATAACTACTCAATTACAAACACTCTTCTCAAACTCCCATCAAATCTCTACATCTCATTTTACCTTATTAGTATAACTTGCCCATTGTAATGGGGGATCAAAAACTCCTTCAAATTTTCCATGTTGCGTGTCAGTCTGGCCGTTGCAATAGAATTTTTATGTATCAGTTACAAGCTTCTCACACACACATGTACTATATACTTAGTATGGGCGTATTCCTGCTCTCCAACTCTTAGGTTGTATGCAGCAATAGGATGGGGACATATGGCAATAAGGGGCCAGATGGTTTTATTTTATTCTATTTTTTAGTCTATGTAATATGTTGGCTCAATAATGTGCCAAACTTGATGGCAGTAGATCTTTTTATATGTATGGGAATAACATTCATCCATATTTATGTATTTTTTGGTGAAAGATTTAGAAAAATGGAAGGAGATGGTTTGCCTATGCTTAGAGCACAATCTGCTATCCTAGGAAAAGGAATAAAGGAAGATTTCAGAAGGTCAATTTAGAATTTTTTTGTCTGACAGGAAAAAAATGAACCCAGTTTTAGAAATATGGATGACATTGCCCTAGATCAGCTAGCTTATTTTGTTCTGTTGATGGGATAGTCAGGAGTCAATTTTTTGGTGCTACACTACCACTGTAAAATGAAAGTGATGGTGTGTGGTTGCTCCCTAATGAGAGGTCAATTTGATGATTTCAACTTTGCTTGTCAGCCTGGCTATTGCAGTAGACTTCCTATCTATCAGTGACAAGCTTCTTGAATGCAGTTTTCTGTCTACATGCTTATTATTATGGTTTTATGCATGGGAATAATATTCATTGGTATATCTATATGTAAAGGATTTAGAGAAATGGAAGGAGATAGTTAGCTTATGCTTAGAGCAAGATCTAATGCTAGCATAGGAAAAGGAATAAAGGAAGATTTGGAAGATAAACTTGAAGTTTTACGTGTAACAAGAAAAATTGATCCTAGTTTTAAGCAAATGGATGATGTCGCTGCACCTCAGCTTATTTTGCCCTGTTGATGGACAAGTCGGATGTTAAATTTTTTTTAGTGCTGTTATACAGTGGAAGTGATAGTGCATGTTTGCTGTCTAATGAGAGGTCAATCTGAGGATTTCAACTTTGTTGCTTTACTATAATTATAAAGATTACACAGTTTGATAGTTGGTTTTTTTTAAGGTTTGCTATATCTGCTTTGACTTCGTTTTTCTGTATTCATGTCTCTATTCCTTCTAGTTAAGCTCTCTGTCTATGTTTGCTTTCATGTTTTGGTTTTATGGAAACTCTGTCGGGATGGCCAGCCATCACGTTGTTTATATTATTAAATCAATGTTTATGTATTTCAAGGGAAGTTTAGAACTTAAAATAAGGGACTTGATTTTGGTGTTTTTACATGCAGTTGGATATTGTTCCTATTATGGGAAGAAATTTGATCCTGAGCCAGGGAGATGCCGGAGGACGGATGGGAAGAAATGGAGATGCTCCAAAGATGCGCATCCAGATTCCAAATATTGTGAGCGGCACATGCACCGAGGCCGCAACCGTTCAAGAAAGCCTGTGGAAACTCAATCAACTTCACAATCCTTATCAACTGGAATATCGCATGTCACTAGTGGGAACAGTGGTAGCTGTGGAAGCTTACAAAGTGGTAGTAACATAAGCTTCCAAAACATGCCTCTGTATTCTGTTGGTTCAGAAGGTCTGTCTTTCGGGGGCAATGTGTCAAAGCTGCAGGTGGAGCCCACGTCCTTTGGGATAAGTAACAAAGATTATGGGTAAGCTGACTTTAACTTTAGTTTCTTCTGTCACCTTTAGCATCTTTCAGATATTTGCAGCATTGACTCTTAGCTAGATTGAACTTCGATTGGACCTTGTTTATCTGAAAGTTGTCATATGCTGTGCAAGAAGCATATTTTTCTGCTAGAAGAGAGAAAAGAATTGCTTTGTCTGTATGATAGAACTTTTAAGGAAAAAGGTTTAACAGAACATATTGTTGTTTGAGTTCTAAAAGGATAGAATTGGAAGCAACGGAAGAATTCTCCTCGACGGAACTTTTTTAAGTTATTACTTATGAGCATAGAAGAAACCTGTCATCATTCTGTTTACTTCCCATGTCATTCTAACATGAAATGTGCTCACATTTGTCATGTCATGTTAAGGATTGTATTCTATCATGCAATTAAGCCTGCGCAAGTCATTTGTCATTATGATGACATGTTCGTAAGAGTTTGCCTATTGATTTTTGCTTGCAGAAAAAAAGGGAAAATATGCATTGACTTCTTGCCTAAAGGATTTTTGGACAAGTTGAGATCTTATTAAAGGTGTTACAAGCCTGTATTCATAGCATAAACATATGCAATAGTCGGCAAATCTAGCCAAAATAACGACATCATGGAAATTGAAAAAAATAAAATAAAATAAAATAAAATTCCCACTGCATTTATATGAGGAAAAAAGAGACTTTCTATGTCAAGGCTAATCTCCCATGGAGACCCTTTTTTTAATCAGGAACTTTCCATTTGTTTGAGCCTGTTGTTCTGACTACCCTCTGTGTGTTTTTCTTTTTATTCCATTTTCTTTGTCATTTTTGCAGCGAACCGTTTTCACAGTCTTCTCTTAACCTTCCTCATCTGACCCCAACGTGACCCTGGGTGATAATGCTTGATATCTTCCCTGTTCGTTGCTTGTCCACAAATAATACAATATAACACTAGTAATCCAAATTGATTGTGGAAGTTATCTAAAAACAAAAGGAGTGATTTTTTTCTTTAGAGTGATTTTTTTTCTTTAGACCACTGTAGTTTCTCTTGGAAATAAGGCTTACTGGCTTAGCATGTTGATAATCTAGATTTGTTAGTTAAGTTATTTTATTTTTTGTTATGCTATCCTTGGATTGCATTGTCATTCTTAGCGAGAGTAATTTCTTATTTCTGTCTGCCTTACTGAAGAGAGGCTCTGATAGTTGCTTTCTTCACTCCCAGAGTTTTAGCCCATGCTATTTCTTTATTTCTAGTTCTGTAGTTCCAATCAGAAATTGGTGAAATCATTTTAATCCACATTTCATGGAACTCATGAGTTCTACGAGGTTCTCCATCACTCATCTCCAATAAATCTGTTTCTGTTTTGGAATAGAAGAGAAGCTATCGCGTGTCTTAAGTAATTCATATAAGAATTATATGATAAACTGGATCAACTTTAAATCTATTGATTAATTACAAACCTGATCGAGCTTATGATGTTCCTGACATCTATTTCAGTTCTGTAGGAGTTTTTTTGCTTATCACAGTGTTTACTCTTATTCACACAAAACAGATTCTAATGCAGGGGTGTTTGATTCTAATTACAATTTCCACATTATAATTTCACTATCACCGATTGGATAACTAATTATTTACAAACACACATTTCAAGTATCCATTAAATTGCCACCACTCATTTCTCCTTATAATTTCTTGAAATAATAATGAGAATCAAACACCCTTATCTACCATGTTATACCTTTTAATTTTACATGCAATGTTGCTGAATGATATTTTTTTATATTCTACTTGCTTATTGCTTAGCTTTTATGTGCTATACGTTTCAGTGGTTATTACTTCAGCCCTTTTTTCATTCATTACATTCTCCTTTTCGGAATTGATATTTGGTTATAAATCAATGAAAATGATTCCCTAGAGTTGTGTGTTTGTCACTGTAAGATGCTTCTTTTAAGGGTGGTAATGCACTAATACTGTTGACAGGTTTTTGCTATTTGTAGTTTGGAAATAACTGGGGGTCAGAAACAGAGATTTTTTATTAGAAAGTAATGTGTATGCATCCAGTGGAGTCACTTATCCAGTGTGATTCATGAATACTGAGGCATGTTCTATTTTCAAATGTGAGCTGTACATGGTTGCCTGATAGTCAAACCTGGCTTTTTGGCAATCATAAATAACTCTGTTGAGCTTTTCTAATGAATGAGGAATGGGGTCAAGAAAACTTAAATGGGAAAATATGTTTGTGGATGCAATATTTTCTAACATTTGGAGGGTTAGATTCTCTGGATCCACTGAGGTTCTGTTTTGGCTGTAAAGCTACAGAACTCCAAACACGAACAGCTACATTTTCAAATATTTGACTATAAATGTCAAAATTCTGAAAAATCCCTTGTACCAATGTTTGCAGTGGATAAATGTACAAGTCAGCAGATGGTTTCTACAGGGATCTGTGGATTGACGATTTATGCTGGCAATGTATGAGTTATGTAGTTCTGTTGTGATCTTATGCTATGAATAATTCTTTTCTGCAAACTGTCACCATCTGTTTCATTCTTTGATGGAACTTGAATGCAATTCTGATGAAGTGCGTGGGTGAGTTCCTGGAGCTTGAGATATGATTTCACCCAAAATCTAGTTGAAACTGAATGGAGGTTGTAAAGTTTTATTAACTGTCATTCCTCCAGTGGGCGGAGGCTATTGATGTTTTCCACCAGTGGGCTGGGAATTGAGATGTTTAGCCTATTGCTTTCTGAGCATAAGAAGTTGAATTACTAAAGATCAGAAAATGTTGATGTGTAAACCAGTGATCGAAACTGAGTAGGTAACGCCTGCTAATCTTGATGTGGAGGACTCACTTAGTAGGTGGATCAATTTAAGTGGACATGTTTTCTAGCACATGGTCATGTTGTGCACATGCCTGTATCAGCTTTATCACTGGAACATGCAGATCATGATGTAGTTGAAAATAAATGTCATATTCTTGCTTAGTCCTATATCGCTATAACTACTAAATTATAAGTCATGGAACTTTGGGAAGTCCAATATTGGTCTGGATTATGGCAAAGAAGCAAAGGACCTTTTTCAAGTATGCCATGTTCTTAGCTCTACTTCAACCATCTTACAACATAAAATCGTAGGAAGTCTGTGATTAATCCTGTCATTGGAAGTTGATTAGATGTGCCTTCTTAATAAGATAACTTCTCTATCTTTTTATACTATTGTAAATAGGAAAATGGCAAAGGATTAAGTCGTGAATGATAATTTTTAAGTTTTTTAAGCTTATTTGTGTTCGTAGGCATGCTATAACCCGTGGAAAGAAAAATATGCTATCACCTTATTATTTTATTATTCCCCCTTTCTGTCGAATCACTTGTTAGAATTTCACTTTCTATCTTGTTGGACTGTTATTACTGCAAAAGCAACGTAAGTGATAAGCGGTGAATGATGATTTTTAAGTTTTACAAGCTTGTATGTATTCTTATGGATGCTGGTAACAACCCATGGGAAGAAAAAGATGCTGTATTATTATTTAATAACTTTGTGACAAATCACTTGGACTAGGTTGGGAATAAATTGAATGAACTTTCTGATTTTTAACTGTTTTAGAGCTTTGGTATTTGGCCCATCATCCATGTTAGTTTCTATTTCTATTTTGAATCAGGACTAAAATGAGGGAAAATGACTAGTGGTGTGTAGTACAGGTGGGAACTATGAAACATGTGGATAAAATGGTTTGACCAATTTCTGCTTGCAATGGAAAATAGGAATAGTAACATGGGCTTAGTTTCTTCTGGACAGATGTTGACGTGGACAAGTTTCATTCTGGTTATTTTGGGCAATATAATGTACATTTTGATCTTGAAAAGAGAGACGCCTTTTTTTTTTTTTTTAATCCATTCTACTCTATCTTCCCCTACCTGCTTATAATGCAAGTTCAACGCAGGTATGTTCATGGACTCACTCCTGATGCTGATGAGCACTCTCACTCTGTAGAAGCTTCTGGAGGCATGGGAGGTCTCAAATTGGGCTCTAGTGTTAGCAGCAGCGCATGGTACCTAACGCCTTCTCAACTTCCTTCAAGCCTCTCTCTTAAACAGAAATCTGATTCTCAGATCCTGGGCCAGTCGTCAGCCCAGCTACATATGCGTCATGCTTTTGTTCCCATAGACACCATGGTGTCGAAACAACAGCAACAGCACTGCTTTTTTGGCAGTGATATTGGTTCACCTGGACCTGTAAAGCAGGAGCAACATTCCGCGCATCCCTTTTTTAGTGAGTGGCCTACAACCAAGGAATCATGGTCCAATTTGGATGACAATGAACATAACAAAAATGCATATTCTACTACTCAGTTGTCAATCTCAATTCCAAGGTCATCTTCAGAATTTTCTGCAGGAAGTGGTTGCTCACCAAATGGTAAGTTTTCAAACGTAGATCTATGTTGCAAGTTTTGTATGTAGGACCGTAGAGTGAAATCGACACTGTTCCAGTTCACTAAAGATACTAATATGGCCTCTGGTTTTGTGTTGGTTCAGATGCTTGAAGGTAGATAAATTACATTGATCGGTCCTTGCTGTGGCGAATTGCATGATCCCCAATGGTTTAACGCTTGTGTATTTTCATGTTGGTTACTGGCACGCATCATCTCGTGGTGTAAAACTTGAGGATGCTCCGAGTCGAGCATCATGAATAAATGTTTTTATTTTACTGGCATCTCCTAGGAGCTTTACGCCCTGCCTTGCTGCCAATTGTGGGGGTATTTTCCTGCATAAAAGATCAAGAGTGTAAATTAACTCGTCATTTCAGGCACATGTTTTCATTAATTTCATGAGACGGCTTTTTTATGGCTTTGTTTTGTTCGTTGCTTAAATATCCATGCTTTTGCTTATATGTTCACGTTTATGATACACCTTATGTTATCACACGTTGAAAATGACCAACAGCTCACTATCAAACTTTATAACTTAATTCGTAGGTGGCCCCACGTCTCTAGGTCTTTGCTTTTTCTCTCGCTTGCTCTCGGCTGACTTCTTGCTCTTGAGCCCCATTGTTGGACTCCTTATAGAGCCCAAGTAGGCATGTGATGATCATGGTTCGTTACACAAGATTGAGAGAGGATTTGGTAACCTTTACAAATTGAATGAAATCAGTTTCAAGTATGTCGATAAAGGACTAGAAGTCTAGAACTTTGTGGTGATTGGTAATTAGACTTTTTAACATATTGATCAAGTGGTAGTTCGTATGGCTAAAATTTTCACCATGCTCATCTTGAATAAACGTCCTCAAAATCAATAAAACCTTCGCCTCTCCTTATGGCTATGATCATATTCAAGTTCAATGCCTCATTGACAAAATGATAATCAACACAATCTCATTTTATTAGTATGCGTCTATTGAGTTAAATCGAGTTCAGTGTATAGAGCTCAACTGCTAATAGAAATCAGTCACATTACATATGGGCTATGTAGAAATCAGCCATTATATTAGACAAAGAACATCTCCAATGCTCATGGTTTGTCCAAATTCACTTGTTATGTGGCACCCAAGAAATCATTGAAATATATATTACAAAAAGCTCTAACAATGTCAAATGGAAGGTCTGCAAGGCCGTCGGAGACGAATACCTTTACCATGTTTTATTCTATTTGGTTTCTCTCTTATATCTTCACCTTCGTTTCTTCGAGATTCTGTCACGTTTCAATTTTTTCAATTTCTTTCACCTTAAAATTGCTAGTAGTATTCCTAACTTAGTGGACGTGAAGGAAGATGCTCTTAAAATTTAAGATCACAAAATGTCATCTAATTCGACGTGTAGACATATATATACCAGAAACACAGAGCAACCGTTCTACCATTTGTACATTTAACATTATCCTGCGTCATTTCAAAAATAAAAAAACTCCCGCCTTTATAAATACCCCTTTTCCCTCCCCTGCTGCAAAAGAAGTGTGAACAGAGAACAAATCTCAGAGAGATGAGGAAGAGAACAACTAGGAGATCGTCCGCTGCAGACCTCCTGGCCTCGCCTCCAATACCGCCGGTGGACACAGTGGAACATAACAGCCCCACCTTTTCACCACTGGAGTCTTGTGCGGAGCAATTCGAGTTCAATTTCAATGGATTTACCACATCAAGCTCCAAGCTGACATCTTCGAAGAAGAAAAGTAATAAGAACAGCGGTGCTGGTGCATCTGCATCTGGAATCAAACTGAAGCAGCCTTCCGGATCTTCGCTATCGCTGAGAAGCGCGAGTTCAATCTCTGATCTGAAGGAACTGGCTTCTTCTAAACAGGAATCCATCAAGTGCCAGCTGGACGCTTCGCATTCTGAGATCATGAAGGATATTGAAGCATCGCAGTGTCGTCTCCAGAAACGCCTTAAGGTCTCCCACCATTTACATATTAATAAGCCTGTAGATGCATGACTGTGTGCGTATAAATTGGTAGATTTTATTCATTATTTGCAAATCTGATTTTTAATTTTGTCCAGTAAAATATTGAATAATTTGAATCTTAAATTGTGGTTTGATTTTTATTTGTGGAAAGATTAGAACAGTATGTGTTGAATCTCCATTTTAGTATTACGTTGTCCTTATTTTTGATAATTTGGAACACATAACAATTATTTCACGGTGAGTCTGCCTGTGTTTATGCAAGAGTCATGGACTGTGTTTATGCTTTAATTGCTTGTAAAAGTTGGTGTGTACAAAATATGTGTTTCAACATTTTTAATGACTGAGGCAATTGGCATTTCTCGGCGGATCTGCAAGATAATTACATGATATCGTGTTAGATACCGGACTGGAAGTTCTACAGTGTGCCTCTAGTGAATGTGCTTGGAGTGGAAGACACTTGGAGTTTATTATTTGGTTCGTTCATAAAGGGGAATTTGGAAATGCCTACAGATCTGTCTCTGCAATTGAAAATGGGATGCTGCACTTTGTTTGACTGAGTTGTTGACTATCAGCTAATAAAATATCTTGTGGTCCGTTTTTGGCACAACCAATATTGCTCTGTCCTCTTGCATTTGTACTGTGCTAAAATCTCTCCTTCATTTTTCACATTGGAATTCGTTCACCTTTTCCATATGTATGTCTACGCACATAGAGACAAATATGCGAAGTAGCATTTCATGTACATGAGCGTGCATGCTTTATTGCAGAATCAGAAATCAGGGATACACATCTTGTTAATAAAAACTGGCCTCTGGACTTTAGGATCAGTCAGTACACTTCTCTTGTGATACCTTCTGTGTAGTTGCGTATAATGTGTGAAAATGGATGATGATGTTAATTTCTTACATATTCTCTATGGAACTAGCAATCTTTCCTGTGTTGTATGTTTTATTTTCTGAAGCACTTGACACATACAGACATATATTCAAATCCACATGTGTTTAGAATTATCCTTCCCTTGAAAAAAAAATGTGTTTTATAGTGCATATAATATATATGTTTGTTTGGTTTAAGTGAAGCTAACAAGGCTGATGTACTAGTTGCTTTCAATGTAAAATTCTCATCATTTGGTCATCTAGAGCAGTTAAAAGTGGTCAAAACTTAACAAGGTATCGAAATATTTTAATGAAAACGTGTGTCCAACGAATAAGATGAAATCATTGAGAGGAGTATTATTCATGATTTGAGTTCATTTCTGTTCTTTAATATTTTCCATATAATATAGAAAATAATCTCTGCAAAAGTTATAGAATACAGATATTTCATTTAGTACAGGTATTTCTGCATATATGTGACCACTTCTACATGTTGAATCAGATGCATTCTTTTGTTTTGTAAGCATCTCTCATTATTATGTTGAATCTTTTCATTTTTTAATTTAAGCTTTCACGACATCAAATAATAATAATAATAATACTTATTATTATTTTGAAATACATTCATGACATCAATTATTAATCCCAATTTTCTTCAACCAAAATAATGCTACCTATAAATCTCAGTTATCTATTTGACTGTCCAACCAAAAGAATGCTAGTTATGCTTTTACGTATTTCTCCTCTTTGAAATGTTTCAACAGCTTCAGAAGCAAGCATGTCAGCAAGTAATGGATGAAACAGACAGGGGGTATAAAAAAATGTCTGAACGTATTGACAAAGGTCGAGAATCAATGAAGGTGCGACTCTTCATCGCTTTAGAAAAATGAATCTCATTTTCTCCCACCCATATCATCATTGCGTCTGTAATCCTATCAAGTCCCACCAGCCTCACTATCTCAACTTGATGTTTTATTACAGGCCTCATATGCAGAATTCATAGAAGCAGCACAAGCCAGCGCATCTCGGTGTGAGTTTTATTCTTTTCACAAGGGCAAACTATCAGTTGACAGTGAATAGTTATATCATTCCTTTTATTTAGACCAAAGAGTTCACATCTTACCAGAAAAATCACGCAGCAGAAAAGATTGTGGATCTTTTGCACTTGAAATAAGAGTTTACTTAAAAGATGACCACGACGCTTATAATAAAATAGGCGATGAACATTTATGATGCACACGATGTAACCGCATTTATCTACTTGAAGTTTATAATTCCCAGTACTCAGAACATCTATCCCCGAGCTTACACACTCCTTTGAGAAATCCGTTGATTCACTCAAAAGCTGCTATGGAATCTCATCAACTTCAGCTTGACAGACTTAATGGATACTGTTTAGGCAAGTGAATTCTAAAGCTTTTGATTCTTACAATTACTATGATTGATCAGCGCCCTCATGTTAAAGTGCTTGGGAAAGTAACCCTTGCTTTTAGCAGATGGAAATTGAATGAGAAGTTCAGAGCAATTTTGGAGCTAGAGAAATCCGTAGAAAGGGAGCTTAGTTTCATGTACAGAAAGGCAGAAGGATAACAAATAACACAACAATAGATGGAGGAAAAGTTCTGTTTTATCTTTCTTGTAATACACCAGGAGAACCTCCGTACACTTAAACAGCTCTCCTTTTTTTTTCATTTTTTTTTTCAACCGTATAAACAAAATGTGCCCAATGCTTTCCTTTACTTGGTACAGTCCTGAAATGACATTCAATGAATTCAACCTAATACAATATTCTAGGTTAAAGCAATCCAAACATAAACTCAAAGGTCTCAAAAATTGAGCCTAAGAACTCCATGTAAATTCCTCATTCGCCTATTTGGAAGTACTTGAATTTTTTTGCCAGATAAATTTTTAGCCTCAAAACCACTATCAAATTTGTGGTACCAACAATATATATATATATATATATATAAATATATAGAAAGGGACATTTAGCATCATATCTAAGGCTAACACAGTGATAAACACCTTACAGTAGACAACATAAATCAAGAAAAAGTCACTGATAATCAAGAAGAACTTTAATTAAAGATGCAGATCACAGAGTATCACTTACTAACAGGATCACACAGTATCACTTACTAACAGGCAACAAACACACCCAGACGTTCAAGAGTTCAACACAACGGGGGATTTATTCATCAAACCAACAGACAGAATAACAGCACTCGGGTGGCTGATGCTCTATCGAAACATAAAATTACTAGGCTGGGAACACATGACTAATTTTACTATCAAACTCAAGCACACATTACTCAAACGATAACCTTAAGGCACTTTTTTGTCATCATCCTGCCACTTTCCTGGTGTAAACCCTTCCTGGGAGAATTTCTTGTGATCGTCTAGCGAATAACTCAGGTTGCCCATGCCATCCTCCGGCCTTCATTGGGGGAGGCACTGACGGCTTTGCAAGTGGCCGGCCAGAGCCAACTGTCATGTTCATAAACTTCTCGGTTGCATCAGAAACTCCACGAGTCTTTCCCAAGTTAGCATCTGCATAAATAATATAATATTAACGGAATTGCCGGTTGTTGAGCTAAAAAGTTTACACAATTTTTAAATCTTCCAATACATAATTTTTTAAAGGGAAAACCAACCAACTTTTAGAAAATAAGGAATGCTTTAAATGCATTAAAACATATACGCAATGGGTGATGCTGTGATTACATACTTCTTTGGGAGGTCCTATAGACATAACTACAAATATAAGGAAATTGCATGACATAATACGACAAGCATTAAACTGATATCTATATATGAAACCAATATAAATCAATGTGCCTCAGAATAAATTACTTGTGCTTAGCAACATAGCTACAAATTTATAAATGTGGGGCAAGAGATCAAAGAAGTCAATAATTAAGTAGAACCTTATTACATGAAAATCTAATACTTACTTGAACCATTCAACGCTGGTGGGCGATATTTTGGCTGTTGCTTCACAGAATTTAAGTTCTTGTCATTCTTAACTACATCCTGATTATTCATGTCCAACTTCCTTTGAATGCCTGTAAAAGAACAGCTATATCACGATCTCATAAATAAATATAAGGTAGACCACATTCTAACTCTGGACCCACCACCACCAGTCCCAAATGAGGAAAAAAAACTACACCCTTCTGCCCCAGAACTATTTTCTAACAAACATAACACGCCTTTGTCATTTGATAAAAAGCACTCCAAATTCCAGCAAATATACCTGCATTCAAAGTTGCATGTTGTTTGGCAGAAGAAAAATTGTTCATAGGCTTTGGATTTAATGTACTCCCAGGATATCTCTTTCCATATTTATGTTCCACAGAACCCCTTGTTCCAACTGCAATATATCACAATCATAAGGTACTTCGACTGAACAGCCAAATCCAAACAGAAGTGACACAACTATGATGAACTTACCAGGAGGTGTACATGCAACAGCAGCTTTGGGGCGAAGTGAAGGTGGCACATAAAAAAAGCAACTCTGCAACATAAAAAATGTAGTTAATCTCAATTCTGCTGGGCCATAGTGAGAACACCTCTTAGATCAACTAACTAGTCTAACTGCAAAATGATAGTGCGCACCTGAAAGAAAGGGTGTTGAAGAGCCTCTGAGGCTGTCGGCCTCTTGCACGGATCCCACGAACACAGTGACTGCAATTAACAAAAGAAAGATAAACCTATAATAAGTTGATAACGAAAACCATCATGCCAGAATAGAAAAACATAGTTTCACAGAGATCAAAGAGCAAACAAAAAAGAGGTGGCACGGACTAAGCCACACTTACTTGAATAAGGTTAATTGCCTCTTCACTGACGCCTGGTATTAACAGAGGAAGATCGACTCCTGTAACCTGCATGTGAAATACATATGCCGTCGGGATAAAGATCATATGATCATCAAATAATAACCACCTGAAGATTAATTCAAATCATGTAATAAATGAATCATTACGCAAGTACAGAACCCACCATCTTATTCCCCAGTTTTCGAGAGGGAGAAAGTGGCCAGAAACATCAGAAAAATATGCCATGGAAACGATTCTATATACCCCCACTCACCACACACACACACACACACACACACACACACAAAAAAGAGAAGAAGAAGAAGAAGAAGAAGAAGAAGAAGAAGAAGAAGAAAGAAAAGAGAGAGAGAGAGAGAGAGAGAGAGAGAGAGAGAGAGCACCCAACACACCAAAAATAAAATGCAGTAACTAGCACTAACCTCGGGAAACTGGTAATTGATGGCACTAGCAAGTTGAAGCCCTTTAGGCCATCCAGTCTTAGTTGGGCTGCCTATTACACAGCATATCCTATAAATTTCATCTGCCTCACTGCACCCAAATAATAAGAAACTTCATTATTGCTTCATGCTAGTAATTTCAA
>CAVNYN010232091.1:0-19021 GCA_963692815.1 Nyctanthes arbor-tristis
GCGAAGCCTATCGTCGATACGGAGTACCTCAAGGAAGTCGAGAAGGCTCGCCGTGAACTACGCGCTCTCGTCTCCAACAAAAACTGCGCCCCTATCATGCTCCGCTTGGCGTACTTTCCTATTTCTATATCTATCTAATTGTTGATCAGTAGTATTTCCCCCTTTTGTCTTAGACATGGCCTGATTCCAGTTTAATTAATTGATTTTGGTGTTATTGAATTTAAAGGTGGCATGATGCGGGAACGTATGACGTGAATACGAAGACCGGTGGTCCGAACGGTTCGATTCGCAATGAGGAGGAGTACACTCATGGTTCTAATAATGGCTTGAAAATCGCTATCGATTTTTGCGGTTAGTTTGCGCTTGATTGTTGTTTTCCCGCTTTGACTTCTGCTTGACTGCCAAATTGTTGTTCCCTTTTCGATTGTATAGAAGCAGCGTTTTATGTACTGTAATAATTGAAGAATATGCTGTGATAATTTTTTGTTTGGAATATTATCACTGAGCACTCCAGTGATTCTTTGACAAAAAAAAAAAAAAACTTTTTTTTTTTTTTTTTGTGTTTTCCACCCTCTCTCTCTCTCTATGGATTTATTTTTCTGCAAACTGTTACAGAAAAGAAAAATGACCTTTGGTGGAAGAAATTTGTTTGAATCATTGTGACGCATAAGTTCAGTCAATCTTGTTTTAAGAAATGATTTTCTATATTGAATGGTGGAGACCTTTCTAATACGTTGCTTGGTGTCTAATTGCAGAACAAGTAAAATCTAAATGTCCCAAGATTACATATGCAGACCTGTACCAGGTAGCTACCTCAAATTTTTGAAGTTGGAACTTTTCTTTAAGGTTCACTGGTGTTCGTGGGATTCAGCGAGTGTGAAAATGTTATGTCAATTTGTGAACTTGCTTTATCCCATAATCATAATAAAGTAGTCATGGTTGCCAGTGAAATAATAGTAGGCAGAAAAAAGAAGTATAATAAACTTTATGGAAAGAGATAATTAGTTCACTGAATTACTTAGGTGGTGTATGGCTTTACATTTCTCCGAATTGGTTTTGTGAGAAGTTAGTATTTATTATTTATTTATTTATTGTTTTGGGAGAATTGGTGGTTAAAAGAAAACTTTTGGGGAAATGTGAACGATGATTTTTTTTAAATAAAATGTGTGGCTGAGGAAATATAGAAGGAAAAAAATAAGATAAAAGATTCTATGAGAATTGAAATTGAACACTATAAATTTAACATATCATTCAAGAGAATAATTAAAATTGGTTGGATCATATCATATATATGAATATGTGCATCTATTGAAAGACATGATCCGGTTGAATTGAATAAACTGCTGTGTTACCACGATTAGGTTCATGCTGATATATGACTCTGGGCAATTGACCTTTGTGATTACAATCAGTTGTGATCTGAAGTGAGTATAATGTTAATTTTGAACTTTGAATGGCACGGATTCGAAATATATGGATATTTGGACATGTCAAGATCGGCACCTAAATTTTCTATTATGTGTATGAAAATAATGGTCTGTTGAGTTGACACCATAAGTGGGTGAATCAGGTTTTTGCGTCTTATGCCAAAGAATCATCTTTTTCATTCTTTTTTTTTTTTTTTTTTCCACTTTTCTATTTTTGGCTGTTCTGTCTGAAGGTTACAGCCATCTTTTTTTATTTTTATTCTGCATGTGCAAGCACCTTTCTGAAATAAGGCACTAGTGGATGAATAAATTGTGAGACTAATATGCTAATGATGTACTTCTGTAGCTTGCTGGTGTTGTTGCTGTTGAGGTAACAGGAGGCCCGGCAATCAGTTTTGCTCCTGGTAGAAAGGTATGCCAATCTCTCTTATAGAGAGAGAATAGATTTTTCTTGTGACAGGAATCGAGTAACGCATGCTTAGTATAGCTTACTTGAATTTCTTTTACTGCAAGTTATATTAATGGCCACATGAACAATGTTGATACTTACTATCTTGTTTTCTTTCAGGATTCAAACGTTTCTCCCAAGGAAGGGCGACTTCCAGATGCTACAAAAGGTTTCCTAGTGCATATTTTAAGATAAAAATCTTAAAATATAACTAGTTCCTGTCTCCTTGCCCCCCCAACAAAAAAAAAAAAAAAAAGGAAAAAAAAATTCTAATTCTGAATTTACATTAACTGTTGGATTTGCTATTTAAAAATCTTAACCTAGAGATTTCTTACAATGTTTACATTTATCTTGTTACTGTTGCTTCAGTTTTGCAAATCTATCGAACCAGTATATCTGTTGTCATACCTTTCAACATATTGAATGTATAATAGTTTCTTTCCCAACTGTTATGTTCTTCTGATTAAACTAGGTGGATATTTAGACTCGTCGCAACTTCTGCTTGAATTATTGCTTTTTCAGGGTCCTCTTTTTCCTGTTCCACTAATGTATGAGCTTTAAACTGCAGAATCATGTTTCTTGTTAAGGAACGATCTGTTTAACTGAAGCAAATTAAGCTTTTAGAGTATTCTATTAATTATATTGAAAGATAATCTGAAGTTTGATGTTTCATATCATTTGTGATTTAATTCTAGGTGTGCCACACCTGAGGGAGGTATTTTATCGGATGGGTTTATCTAGCAAGGACATTGTGGCACTATCAGGTGGCCATACCCTGGTAATTTCTAACTGGAATCTGAAACTTCATATAATACCAAGGTTCCAACATGAGATTGTAATGGTATTAATTAAAACCGAAGTGACTTGTAAATTTTGATGGAATTAAATAAACAACAGAGTTCCAGCCATAACACATGAGATTTTATGGGTGATATGGAACACTATTCAAGTCCACAAAATCCGTTGGACCATTTTATAAGCACAAAAAAATATCTTATAAAAAGCAAACTACATTTTTAAAATTATTATTATTGACTGGCAGAAAGGAAAACAAAGGGAATCTCACAAAACTCATTTTGCAGGGAAGAGCACATCCTGAGAGATCGGGCTTTGATGGCCCCTGGACTAGAGAACCACTAAAATTTGACAATTCATATTTTGTGTAAGCCTTCTGAATATGCTTATGTTTTTTCTTTCAATTTCTTAGTTCTTGCATGATCTTGTAAACACTCTTTTTCTCTCTGGTATCAGGGAACTGCTTAACGGGGAAAGTGAAGGGTTGCTTAAACTACCAACTGATAAGGCCTTGTTAGAGGATCCAGAGTTTCGGCGTTATGTTGAGCTGTATGCTAAGGTAATCAAACTACACCTGCAAGATAAAGCACCTAAGACTTAATTCCTGAGTTGTTCTTCCCGACCCTGAGCCTGTTAAATAGCTCAAAATCATACTTCATCTCTGTATACCAAATGCTGCCTTTTGTTATGCATTGCATTATAGAGCTCGAGTTTTTTGGGATCGTGGGGTTGTGATATGAATGTAAATCCTTGTGAGGTATATCTTGGGGTTAATTCATTTGGCAGCAGCAAAAGTGGCGTGCATTTATGGTCCATAGCATCAAATGCATCCTACTATTCAACATGATATTTTTCTTGAATGAGTGAAGCTATATGGTATTCTAGCTAATGTTAAATGCAACTTACAATGTAACATGGTCTTTCCCTTCAACGAAAATTGGCAACAAGGTAATATCCATTTTTTCATTCATTGAATTAAAGTGCATTTCTTGGCATGCTCAGGATGAAGAAGCCTTCTTTAAGGATTATGCAGAATCACATAAGAAACTCTCTGAACTCGGGTTCACTCCAGCCGGCTCGAAGTCAATTGTAAAAGACGGTACTGTACTGGCACAGAGTGCCTTTGGAGTTGCTGTTGCTGCTGCAGTTGTGATTATAAGTTACTTATATGAAGTCCGGAAAAAGAAATAAAGGCGATTATCATCCTTCCAGCACATTTTCAAATTCATTAGTCATAAAACAGAGCTCGACTTTGCCCATGAGCACTGTTATTTATCTTCACAGAAAGTATCACAAACTGAAATAACATATAGTCAATGGTTTATGTGAAACCGGTTGAATTAGTGTAAAGTCGCAGACTTATTGGTATATGGTGAAATAAATACTCTATTACCCGTGTGCTAAATTGCTAATCAAGTCTTTTCAGATTAATTTTTCTTAGTGACGAAAGCTATCCACTAGTGGTTGAGAAATTTATTCGACTTTATGCATTCTTTTAAATATGCTAGTTGTCACGGGCTGGTTTACGGCTCGTATACGTTGTTCAGTACTCGTGCGGCCTTAGCGTTTTGTCACACGCAGAAATGGCGCTAAGTCAGCCTGCACCTGTCGTCTCACACATCCCCCTAACCGCTTAAGGTTAAAGACCACAAATGTATAGCGAAGATGGTTGAGACCGAGAATGAGTAAAGTATAAAAGGACTAGGAGAACGTTAGAATGTTTTATTAACACGAGAATAACACAACGTTTACAAGAACGACACTCCACCTCGGACGAGTGTTTCACTCTTTCTTGTCTCTCGCTAACTCTCCTTCCTCACTTATACAACTCCACACTAGGAGCCTCTCCCTACATATTCTCTCTACCACATGCTCTCTTTACAATGGGGTTCACCCCTATTTATAGATAAGAACATAAAACGTCATGAGCTGGGCCTGGATCCGTTTGTGGCATGGCAGCCCACCTGCTAGCCGTCTCTCAACATGTTCTAGCCTGTAGGCAACCCCCTGCCAACATATTTCGGCACAGCTGTGTGCCCCATGGCACAGCCGTCGTCCTTAACTTGTGCAGCCGTCGTTTTGGATTGGCCAGCCGTCGTTCTGGGCCTTTCCAACAACGTTACAGCTGCCGTTCCAACTCTCGGCCAACAGTCGTTCTGGACTGTTCCAGCAACACAGCCAGCTGCACGGCCGCCCTCGGCCCACTTGCACCCCAACTGTACAGTCGTCGTCTGCCCACTTGCATGGCTAACTGTACAGCTGTCGTTTCCAACCGTCGCTGTTGACCGCTCATCTCCACGGCTAAAAACCTTTAGAATTCGGGCCCCAACACTTAAGCTAAATTTCTGAGGCGTTCCACGCCAGCCAAATTTCTGGGGTGTTCTACGCCAGAACGTTCCACCATTCTGATCCAATTCGGCTAGCTCCGCACTGCCGTCCTCGGGGCCGTTGCTCATGGCCTTGCCACACGTCCCCCACCGCGTGGCACTGGTCTGCCCGGATCTATCATGTAACCAAATGCTATGGAATTGTATGCACATGGTTAGAAAAAAAGATAACCAGAAACAGAGGCAGAAACTATTACAAGATGGGTGATGGAAAAAGCAGGCAGATAGTGCCTCGAAACTGTAGCGAATAGGGATGACAAGATCCGGTGGGACTGGCAAGCCAGCCACAAGGTACTTGTATATCATGGCTTGATGCTCCAGTTCCTGCCACTGCACAGCTGTGAATGGTGGTCTGCACCTCCCGTAGCCCAGCTCCCCTCCTGCTCCTCCCATCCCCACCGCTACAGACGTCGATCCAGTCCCACTCATCTTTCCCTCTAATCACTCCCCCCTCTTTCAATCCGGACCTAGGACTCTTCAATCAATGTACCTCCTTCAGTTTCCACAAAAATCTGCTGCCAGAAATGGAAAACAGCTGTCAGTAAACACAAAATCGCCATGAATATGCACTTGTGCATATGCATATTTATATGCCTGTGTATTAAAATATGCAAAAGCGTAGCAGCTTGTTGGTTCTCTTGACGGGATACTTTAACTCCCGGGGACAACAATTAAGAACAAAAACTGAAAACATGCTGTACCCAAGTATTTATTGAAAAGCTGCAGACCAAAAAAATGCTAAGAAGTAATCTTACAAACAGAATATACAAGCACACTTGCACTGCGCTTGATTAAGGCAAAGACAGTGTGTTGTGTGTCTGTTTACCTAACGGGGGGACAGATCTAGGGTTTGCCCAAACATGGAAGGTAGAGTTCAGTAAAAGCCGGGACTAAAAAGTTAGAAGAATTTAAGTACACAAACACTGCAATAAAACCAATTACTCAGAGAATTCAGACCCATTTTTTTGTGGGCATTTTCTTTCTTGAATTTGTTAAAGGGAAAAATTAGAGCAAAAAAAATTTTTTGGGTTCAAGGGAATTTATTGAGGGTTTGGGTTTGTTGAGATTAGAGGGGGCATGGGGCGCGGTGGGAGGCAACACAGGATTGGGTGGGGTTGGAGGCTACGGTGGTTTGTGGGGGTGGGGATATTATGGCTGTGTGCATATACAGTTGTCCATTGATGTAACAGGTCATGTGATCCTATGATATGACTACAGTATGCAACCTTTGTTGTTAAGTTTTGGGGATTCCGAGATGTAAGAAAATGCCAAGGGAACTTACCTCAAGGGCTAGGTATTAATCAGTCATCGTATTACAGCCATGGTTAGCTGTTGCTCGAGATCAATTACAGACCGACTGAACTTTATAATTCAAATTGAGAAAATATTATTTGTAGCTAATTATTTATGGTCGTTTGATATCGTTTATAACTAGATTGATTTATAATATATTTTAAATTTTTAAGACACTTGTCAAATTCTACAATTGACGTCATAAACTCATCAAATCAAATAACAACTTTTCACTTTTCAACAAAATTTAACTAATCAAATTATATCACATGTCCCAAAAACTCAAATTTCAAAATATATTATAAATCAATCCAATTATATACGATACTAAACAAATCTTTTTACAAAATTTACCTTATTTTATAAAAAATTGTCCAAATAATTACCTACAAATAGTAGACATCAATTTGATTTTGATCACACAAGTATGTTACATGAATCCAACATTCATGTTTAAGTTCTAACCATTGTTAGGTGTTGTTTGGTGCAGATTATAGATGGATAAAATTATATGATATTCGGACTATTTTTATTTTGTAAGGTAAATTTCACAAAAGGTCCCCAACCTTTGTACTTTGAATTGCTTGGGTCCTTAACTTTTTTTTAGGGCGCTGAGCCCTCAACCTTTCATAAATACGAGCAAAAAGTCCCTCTTAAAGGATTCCATCCAAAATTCAGTTAAATAGTTGATGAAATTACCTTTATACCCTTATCATTTAAATTTTAAAAAAAAAGAATTTATAAATTATAAAAATTAAAAAGGAAAAAAAACCCCCCTACCCCACCCAACCCCGCACCGGCGACCACTTTGACTGCCGAAAATGGCAGCATTTGTTGGCCGCCGGAATGCTGCCATTTCCGGCAGCCAAAGTGGTTGCCGGTGGGGTGTGGGTTGTTTTTTTTTCCTTTTTTATTTTTATTTTTTTTAATTTTTAAATTGTTTTTTTTTTTTTAAATTTAGAGGATAAAGCTATAAATGTATTTTCTTTAATCATTTAACGGGATTTTGGATGATTCCGTTATGAGAGATTTTTTGTGCGTATTTATGAAAGGTTGAGGATTTAGCGCGCTAAATAAAAGGTTAGGGACTCAAGCCATTCTAACTCTAAAGATTAGAGACAATATGTGAAATTAACCCTATTTTGTAATACATTCTAAAACACTCCAGATTTCTCACTTATTTCTACCAAAATTATTATATAATTTATAAAATTTTGATATATTCCAAATAATCATCAATGTTTGGGGATTGAGTGTTTGGATAAATGATGCCAATTACATATTAAACATCAAGCTGTTTAGAAATGATCTAACACTACACGTCTGGTGGCGTAATAGTACAAGTTAGTAATGTGAAACAATATCAACCACTGATTTAAATATATTATCACTCATATAAATCACTTTAGTGACTGATATTATGTCACGACATTTGTCTGGTGTTGTAACAGTGCCACATCTGCTGTTAGATCATTTATATCAAGGCTAGAAGGCAATGCTATGAAAAACACCACCTATGGAAGAATCAATCATGCCTTGCCAAAGAAAATTTTGTCACGAGTCCCAGGTCATTTGAACTAGCCATTTGAAATTTCTGGCTATAGCTTTGGCTATTTACTTGCATTTTTTATTCTTTGCTCTTCAACTTGCAAAATTTCCAGGGAGAGTAGTACCCTCCCCTTAAGGAGAGTACACTCTCCCGCGGCGCCCCTTGATTGGTGGAAATCAAGGGGTCCCCCTGATTTCCACCAATAAGGGGGCGCCACACAGAGGAGAGTACTCCTCTCTCTAGTTGAACTGCTTCAACTTGACACCATTTTAGATAAAGATGGAACTCTATGTGTATAAATGCCTCTTATTATTATGGTGAAAGACGTATAAGAAAACGAAATTTTAAAAAAATCAATATTAATTGCTAGTCCAAGTATTTAGATGATGACTTTGATGTAAAGAATTTGGACTTATGAATCACGGTTAGCAAAATGGCTTGCAAGCTGAAAGCTCTCTTGCCCGAGCACGAATGCCTACTCAAATTGACGAACCTGAGTACGAACAAGCTGTTGGTGAGCAGGCTCGTAAAAAATATGAGCTCACAAGTTACTCGCGAGCTTGGTTCTCAAACATGTGCCTGAGCGCGACCACAATTTCATCTCGGAGCCGGCAAGCCTGAGCCAAGCACGAACACTACTTGACGAGCCGTTTTGCCAACCTTATTCCAAATTATATTCCAGCACAAACAAACTAAACCTAAATCAAGTTTGCAAGATCCACTTTTAGTTGGTATTCAATTTTTCGAATGCTTATTTTTATTAATAAAACAGGGAAAAAATGTGCTATAATTTGCACAAACTTTATTCATGGTCCTTTACTTCATTTAATTAATATATATATATATAAATATCTGTGTGTGGGGGTAATTTGGGATGTGGCCCCCTGTAATTAGTGGTTGGGCTCCAAATTCAGAGCCTGATTTATTTCTATAGAAAATATAAAGTAATTTGACCACTAATGGTAGAAGAGATGTGAAACAAGAGTACCAAAAACACCGGAGAATTTGGACGAGGTTGAAAAATTACAGTGAAAATCTTTAAAGATAATTTTGAAAAAATGGAAAAGAACCTTCTTGGTCTTTGGTGTTCAGTTGGATGGTGATGTTGAGTTGGTTGAGAATGAGTGTAGAACAGTAGAAGGGACAAGGTAACTATGGACAAGCCGGTACAATTTTGATAAATATTTAGCACCAAGAAGCAGAATCAAGGTTATTTACTCCTATTTTGAAAGAGTCACTCGATTCATTATGAGCTTAATGTTATGAGTTGTATTGTATTTGAATAAAAGACATGCAAAACGTTTAACTAAATAACATAGGATAAGATTATGTTTTTAAAGATAGCACATCACTTTTATATCAATGATAATGACATAAGTGAAGGAACACATATTAATTTTATCACACTCTTTATCTAGCTTTTTATTTAGATAGAGTTATTTCTAATATTATTAATCGCCATCATTATGTTTCCTGTCCTTTGTGTCAGTTTAGTTGTATCAAATAATTGCTCTTCCGATCTGTCAAATAAAAAAATGTAGGGAAGTTAACGGTGATCATCACCAGCAACCATAAATAACATCAATTTTGACAATAATCACAATGGATAGCATTATTCTTTCTAAAGACGATGGTATAAAATTTTGAATTATTCTACTTGTGTAGAACAAAATCTTTTTTACACACCTATATGATATATATTATAAATTTTTTTAACAAACTGATGCGGACTTCTTGTTAGGGAACCCACATTAGAGAAAGAAACTACTTATTTGGAGCTCTTTAATAAAAATTCAGATTCCATTTGGTTAGGGGCTAGATTGAGGTATTGGGACCTTGAGGTCCCAGGTTTGACTCCCCTGTATAGGGTATTTTTCTACATTTTATTATAGTGTGTATTCCCACTATATGTAAGTTTGTATTATTAATTTTCTTGGCTCTGTGTTTCAATAGAATAAATATCTATACGCATTTATACTTTTATAATGCAAATTGATTTGTAATTGTGCTTTTAAAAAAAAAAATTTAGATACCCGTTAATTTAAAAGAAATGCTGTAATAATGTGTAAAAATGAATATTGTCACATCATAGGCAAAAAGATTTTGCAAAAAATTTACAGATAGCGGAATTCTAATTTTTTTCACTGGAAATGGTTTTCCCATCATCTCCATTAAAATATCTCGCAATAAAAAATTCTCTCCATATCGTTTTCAACGTCCCACGTGTCGCAAACCGCGTCTACTTTACAAGCAAAAGAATGGGAATAAGACCCTTTTATTTCAGCCCCATCGCCTATTACGTTGATGCCAAGTCAGTGCTCCACAGCTTTTTTCGACGCTTCCACTAATATTTGTTCTTCTTGTATTAAGCTATTTCCCTCTTTCCACTTCCCATCTTTTATCCTCCCTCTCTCTTCTCTCCTTTGTTGAGAAAGATGAGTCTTTTTGGCCTTGGCAGGTAATTTTCTGAGAACCCTTTTATCTGGGCATGATTTTCTTGTTGGATGATTGATTTATGTCAGATCTATTGTTTTCATTTTTTAATTGATATATGTTGTTTGCCTTTAGTTTTCTCGTTTGGGTTGTTTGTATATTCTTTGATGGCTGTGATTTGATTTCAGATATATACTATGAATTGCACGTATTGAAGAATGAATTTTTGTTGGTTAGCATGATGATGATGAAGAGATCTAATGCTAATATAAGGGTGGAAAATTTACTGTTCATTTGAAGGTGGATATTGACATAGACATGGAGTGTATTTTGAGAGGAAATTGTAATTGAAACTTTTTTGCTTGTTTCATAATTATTATCTCTGATCCAACTTTTCACAGTGATTATTGTTTGTTCGGAATGCTGCAGCTTATGATGCTTAAATCTTAATCATATTTGCAGCTATGTTTAAGTTCAAGGTGATCATCTGAATCTTGTTGCATAGACACAGTAATGGATTTTCTCGCATCAAACAAATTTTGAGTACTGAGATTAATATCCATGCTCGATTGAACAAAACTCAAAGGCGGTCATCTGTTTTGTTATCAATGCAATCAAATCATACCTAAAAGAACCTTAGCAATTATCCATTTCTGACAGGAATAGATCAATTTCACGATCAATAGTGTGTCAAATTTAACAACAATTGAATTCTTTACCTGCAGATCTTCTAAACTCCTACTCTGATTCTAGTTCCTTATTCTAATTGATATCTTCTGTACTAGCTAGGCCTACACTGAATGGTCAACTAGACCAACAGGACACACATGATGGTGGAGAAGAAAACAGTAATGGTCAACAAGCTAATTTATACTTCTCAAAAGCCTATAAAGTTTATGTTTCTTGACTTTCTGACTGCTGTCTGATTGTTCTCCTGCCACAACATGTTTCTTCATTATGTCCACTTCTACCTGTAAATCTTCTAATATGTACTTTGGGGACCTAAGTGGTGTAAGTGGCTTACAAGAAATTGCATTTGGAACCCCCAAAGTACATATTAGAAGATTTACAGGTAGAAGTGGACATAATGAAGAAACATGTTGTGGCAGGAGAACAATCAGACAGCAGTCAGAAAGTCAAGAAACATAAACTTTATAGGCTTATAAGGAATTTATTATGTACTCTGATTCATAATATTATATCAATCTAAACTATTACCTTATAAGCCACTTACACCACTTAGGTCCATTTCTTGTTCTAAGGAGAAGTGCCTCTATTTTGCATTTTCTGGTAATATGTCGCGCATTAATCAGTTATGTGACACAGTTTGATTACTGCACAACTATGGGCCTTCTATTTTCATGATGCATTTGAATTGAGTTTTCCATGGAAGGAATAAATTCCTCATTTATGATACATATTTTATGTCACGAGGGATTCAACTTGGAAATCTGCTCACCGAGCCTAGGTCAGTCCGGATGGCATTGTTTGGGATGGGACACTCCGGAGCTCAGCAACTCGGACTTGGCTCAAATTTTAAATAGTATATCTGCTATATTCTTATTTAACAATATCAGAATTTGTTTAGAAATTCTAAAATGTATATAGATGATAAATTGCTGCTTTTTGCCGCAAAATGCTGCAAAAGGCAGAATTGTAGGCTGCAAAATTGCAGCCTACATCCTGCAAAAAGAAGCCACAAAAGCTGCAAAAGTGCAGCCTTTGTGGCTCAGATAGCCTAATGGCCGTCCCTGCTCTGGCTTGTCTAAAATCCGAGCTGGCTTGAAAGCTGCCAAGCCTACAAAGGAGGGTAAATTGTTGCTCACTATTTAATATATTTGAATGAAAAAAGTGTCAGGTCATTAATGGCGTATCCATTGAGCTAACCCCTTCACTTTTCATGGAACCTATACATTAGGTTTCTACTAAAGAAACATGAACACTATTGGTCAAGTTGTCTAATGAATTGTGATAATCTTCAACTTGGTTATTCAATTGCCTTAGGTTACCATCAACCTTTCTCTTTTGCATTCATAATGAATTTAGTAGGTTAAGCCCTCATATTTCTATTTCAAAATAGAAATTGGTCTAACCAATTACATTCACATATTTTAAAGGACCACTAAGCAAATCTCTTTTGCTTAGTGTTTGTAGAGGACATTCTCTTACGATCTTCTAGGTGCCTTGTATAATGTACTATTTGGTGGTATCAGAGCTTATGCTTTGAGTGCCGCTGGTCAAGTCTTACACCGAGACTGATTGAGTCCAATTGCAAAGAAGTGCTGTAAGTCACATCATTACTATAGCCTTATTATCAGTCTATTTATATTTTGGAACAGAAAGAGAATAAGTGGAAGGAGTGAACTAGACAGCATCATCATATGGGGGTAGTGGAGATTTGTGTTGTACATTTGGGTCTTGTGAGATGAGGATGTGATTAGTTTGACTAATTTCAATTTTGAAATAGAATGAGTTGGTCGACATGGGTTATATTGTTGATTCATTGGCCCTGTCTTCTTGTATTGGTATCCAAAAAAGCTCATGTTGTTTTGAAGGATTTCAGACCTGTTTTGGATACATCCGATTTGTGTAATGTATGGAAACATGAAAATGAAGAGTCTGTAGCCACTATCTTTTGCTTTTGCACTGAAAAGAATTAGCTAGGTTAGTGAATTAGTGATCTTGTTTTGTGATTGCATTTTTGTTACTTTATTATTTGTTATTTTGTCAATCCATTGATGTTTCTAGTTAGCAATTAGGCTTCGAATCTGATTCAGAATTTTATTATGGATTCTTGGATTATTACAAGTATAGTTGTGTATAATTATATTTTTTTGGATTATTTTATTGTTTTATTTTGAGGTTTACACCTGGCTTATGAATGCTAAACATCTCTGCCCAGTTTTGATCCATGTAGTACGGGTTTATTTCTAAGAATGTCAATTTGTATTTGGAGTCAAGTAGTGATTCCACTTTTGGAAGGGAGTTGAACAAACAACATTGTTGTGGAGGATTAGCTTTATTGTTTGGAACTATTCAAGAAATGTCATGTGGATGTAGTAGTTTGCACGGGTGCATTACACTGATGGATGGCAGGGGATTTAATGGATAATTGTATGGAGTATTGAACTGTTTTTGCCTGTCACTGTGGATTTTGTTGAATGCATCCATAATTTGTGTGTCCAAACAAATCCCAAGTATCTATGCTATTGTATTATCGTGTGACCAATGCTTGCCAAGAACTGTTCTTGTGATCATATATGACTTATGTAGCTTGACTTACTGATTCTAAAGCAGGAACCAAAGAACGTTCCGACCGAAGAAAAGTGCGCCATCAGGCAGTAAGGTAATTGTTTTTGCTATGCTAATGACACGTTGCCTTGCATACGCTGTTTCAATTCTGGGGGAGTTTGGCTTCCTGTCCTCTGCTTCTATCTGAAACTTTCTATTAATAACTACACGAGTAATTTGTTTGTTTCTCTTACTGAAGAACTAAACTGTTTGGACCTTCAATTCATCTTCCTTGTAGTTGAGAAGAAGCATCTACAGATGAATTTATATACTTTGAAGTACTGAAACTAGGTTCTGATGTTCATTAAAAAGGATTGAGGAAAAGTGGAGAATGGAGTGAAGTATGACAGAGTCCTTTTCAATCAATAAGTTAATACTCTCTCTGTCCATATAAAAATAGGCTCATATTCCTATTTTTTTGGTCCCAAATTATAGCCCACTTGCTTTATTGGGGGTGTATCTGCTTTTTCATTTTCCTAGAACACCCTTATGTATATACACACATTGTTATACTGAGGGAAATTTAGTGCTGATTTACATATGGGTATTTTAGGAAATATTCATGAAAATGTTGCTTTTCCAATAACGTTAATTAAAAGTTGCTTAATTTATGTGAAAATAGAAGTGACCCTATCTTTATGGGATGGATGGAGTACTTGCTAGACCACACCCCCCAACCCCCAAAAAAAAAAAAAAACCCACACGCACACACAATTTACTTTGGGGGAATTTACGTGATACCATTCTCCCCTTGCCAACATCATCCTTCAAGTTGTACACTATGATCATTCATACACTCAATCTAATGGAGGTGCATCATTTTAATGTTGGATGTTTATTTTGGTTTATGACCTAAAATGATATTATTAACCAGTTTTGCTTGTAGTTTATCTGCCTTGGTTCACCTTCTCTAGTGATTAAGATGCTGATATCCTGCCCACATTGTTTCCTTGTTATGTTAGCTAATTCAAACTGCTCTCTTTTTCAAATTGTACATTGCCAAACACTGAGATTTACAAGGCATGATTAGACATAAGAAATTCTTAATTCTTAAATTTCACCTTTTTATACGTTGCAGGGGGCACAACTAAGAAAACATATCGATGCAACTTTAGGGAGTGGAAACCTGAGAGAAGCTGTAAGGCTACCACCTGGGGAGGATATAAATGAATGGCTTGCCGTCAACAGTTCTGTTTCTCTGTCTCTGTAAATAATACATTGTCTCTCTGTTCTTCGTGCACAAATCTCAATGTCCTCTTGTGTGCACAGAGCAACACATTGGTCTAAGTGATATATACTTAGATGCACGAAGGATATTGATGAGATGAACCCATTTGACATGATGAATTTGGGAATGAAATTGCGCAAAAAAGTAGAAAGTGTGTAATAAAAAGTTTATCCATTTTACATATGATGATGATAGCCTATGGAATAACGCAATCTTCTTATTTTCCTCACCTACTATTCCTTGAAGCCTGTTATATCTGATGTTCACATAAATTAGTGCAAACAACTGTGCATATGAAAGTAAGAAGTCATAAATTTATTGCATCAACTGTTAAGAATCGCTTATAAACAATGTTGATAGAAAAGAGCACGAAATACACGTGATAGATTGCATGTAGGTTCAAAATTAGACATTAATAATGTAATACCATGAATTTCCACTGAGGGTTTAAGCTGAAACTTGATTTTCAATCTCCAGCTGTAGATTTCTTCAACCAGGTGAATCTGCTCTATGGAACCCTCACCGAGTTCTGTACGCCAGAGAACTGTCCAACAATGTCTGCTGGCCCCAAGTATGTTCCATTAATTATTTACTTGAGTAAGTAGGTTTCAGATTGGCTCATTATCATGTTGGAATGGGGTAAAAAAGAAAAACGTGTCGGTTCAAGTAATCATGTATTCTCGGCTTAACTTCTGCCCTAAATGATAGTTACTGAAATGGAATTAAGATCTATCAGTAGGATATCCTTGATACACCATTACAATTACAGTAATCCTAAATAAATTTTTAACGAAAAATACATACTGAGCTTCTTGGAATATTATTGCAGGTACGAGTACAGATGGGCAGATGGTGTGCAAATCAAGAAACCAATTGAAGTTTCAGCTCCTAAGTATGTCGAGTACTTGATGGACTGGATAGAAAGCCAGCTGGATGATGAATCAATATTTCCTCAAAAGCTTGGTAACAAGTGTTCTTTACGTAATATCAGTTAAACTGTACATGTTTCATGCGAAACCCATTCAAGGATATGTTTCCCAGCGTGTTTCAGTTTCCTGTTTTAACAAATATATATTTGTAGGCACGCCATTTCCTTCTAACTTCAGGGAGGTCGTGAAGACCATATTTAAACGCCTGTTCCGTGTATATGCACATATATACCACTCTCATTTTCAGAAGATTGTGAGTCTCAAGGAGGAGGCTCATTTAAATACCTGCTTCAAGCATTTTATACTGTTTACCTGTGTAAGTCCTCTCATTCTTTGAGGCTAAAACAATTTTCATAATCTTTTCACTTCATGTTTATCAGTAACAATGTCGACTTCTAGCATTATCAACTGCTGTATCCTGATCTCGGGATAATATTTTCCTTTAAATTGCACACACTGTACTTATAATGAACAATGCGAGTAATCTGTAGCTGATAGATAAATCCTGTCACACCATTTCGGTCCCAGTGCGAGGAAGTCGAACCTTAATTGTTTATCATCGTTATGAATTTTCGTATTCTTTGAGTTTTTTTTTTAGAATCCAAAAACAGATTCTGATCAGTTTATTCCTGTGAATAAATGTTTTTTCTGCGCAGGAATTCGGGCTGATTGATAAAAAGGAACTGGCTCCACTTCAGGAGCTCATAGAATCCATTGTTCCTTACTAGAAGTGCTTGTATTTATTTGCCTGTTTGAACTGACTTCATACAAAAGGAGATGATGTAATCCTAACAGTGTTTGCATAAGGTTCCTGGGATGATCTTTTATGTTTCACAGCTACTTTTAATCAAATATATATTAGCAGATTGCTAAAGTAAGACACTGTTCTAAGAGTTTTGTTAGAATTCGAGTCCTCTGGTGCTCCTCTCTCTCTCTCTCTCTCTCTCTCTCTCTCTCACTCTCAAATTCGGTTAGTATTATTAACTTTTATGAAATGAGCTTCTGAAGAAGTAACTTTTGTGGAACGTGTTAGGTGCAAGTTCACATTCTAGCACTATTCAAATTTACAAAAATTTTCTAGCACCTCCGGAGGCCATCCTTCGCTTCAAGTGCAAAGAAATGTGAAGGTTGAAGTGTCTGACATCCAAATGGAATATTGGAGCAAATTAGCCATAGGCTAAATTCTAGTCAAAATTTGCACCCAAAAAAAAAAAAGGGGGGACTTCTAAAATATAGTTATTTTCATCTACTTCATTGGGTGGATTAAAGTCTACCCTCTCCTATAGGGCATGCCACATGGCATGTCATTTATCTTATTTAAGATGAATGGCATATCAAATAAGATGAACATGGCATGCAATATAGGAGGTGGTAGACTTTAATCTACCCTCATGGGGGTAGGTGAAAAAAATTAGGAGAGAGTAGACTTTAACCTACCCCATGGGGTAGGTGAAAATAACTATATATACACACCTATATAGATATTGTATACTTGGGGGGTGGGTGGCTGGTCTAGAGATAAAGACAATGAATTTACCCAATTTTATAGGAAAAAAATTATGAAAGCTTTCCCTACAATAGTAGGACTCTTCCTAATTTCATTCCTTTGAGATCTCAAAAATTATTCTAGTTAGCAACAAAAAAAAAAAGAAAGAAAAAAAGAAAAAGAAAAAAGAAATAATAGGATGTTACATGATCGAGCTAACTGTGAGAAAATTCTTTATTTAGTTTCCTTCTTTATGACTTGTTCATTTAGTAAAATTAATAATTCTTCTAGAAATTGAAAAATTTCAAAGCTTTTGAAAAGTGTCGACATGATGTGACAAAAAGGGCGAATTTTCTGGTTTAAAAAAAAAAAAATTAAGAAGTGTATATACCATACGCCATCAAGTTTAATATATATATATATTTATATTTAATAGTATCAGATGAGATATATAGTACGTATTCATCATGTCATAATTGTCTTCAACGAATTTATCAAACTTCAAACAATTACTAAATTAACATTTACGTTTCAAACAGTATTAGTTAATAATTTAACTAACCATTGAATAAGATGATGTGTTTTCGTTCCATTCCCTCATCATTTTGGGGAAAGCAAATATAGCAGCAGATTGGTTTGCTAAGGTCATCTTCAACTAGAAAACTCTATTTTACAATTTTTCAACTCTAAAATATAGTTTTTATATTATATTTCACAAAACTTCTCTAACGCATAAACTCTAAAAGAACCCTACATATTTTTCACTTTATATTTTTCTCTATTTTTTAGTATTCAATAACAAATATATATTGAAAACTAAATAACTATATACTCGTTTGTTAATTATTACACATAAATAAACTTTTAAACAAATGGCAGAAAATATTACGTTTATTATCACATAGAAAAATAAGTACGGCGTACATGCCGGCAAGATATTAAATGACATTAAGAGGACATTAAAAAAAAAGAATAATCATTAGCACCAAAAAAGGATTAATATTCGTGACATTAGTGGAATTAGGGGAAAAAAAAGAAAAAATATCCCCAAAATGGCAGTTCTAGAATAAATGGAATTGCACATCTCCAATTTGGAGGTTGACTTTAGCGCCTGGTTGGAGGTATAAAGTCCTTAATTTGGGCCCTTTTGACTTGGGTTGGAGATGCCCAAGGGGAAAATTTCCTATGGAGTCCATCTAATATATCTAATAAGATCCTGCCACATAATTTATTGGACACCATCTTATGGTGTCCAATGGACTTCATATAAAAACCGCTAACAAGGGACAGGAGACTCAAGGATTAATTAACAATTCGGCATCCTACGGATTTGAAGTGCTATATCTCTTGGACATATAGAGGAATATTGATAAGATGAATCTTTAGTACATTCAGAAAACTAAGAGCGAAAAAATAGAATAGAGGATTTTGTTTCTCTTTATTTATTAATTCTTTGTTATAGATTGTGATAGCTAGGTTGCATTGCATGCATTAGTGTGTGATGGGATGCTCTTGTACTTCTCACTGGAAGTTTAAGGTTCATCATGTCCCCCTCTCGTTGACGTATTTTACTTTCTTTTGTTGGAATAAAAGGGTAGGGTCGTCCAACCCTTCCCCTTTCGAGAGGAGTTGGAAAATAAAACCAACCATGAAGACCATAATAGTAGAGAATCATGCACGTGTCCTTCAATTGAAACAAGACGAGCATCTCGTCATCAACAGTTGCAAGAATATTTAAGTAGAGATTACTAGTTT